>OZ024718.1:61786634-62093334 GCA_964016875.1 Fallopia convolvulus | reverse complement strand
TGGAGACCCTTATTCGAAACCATGGATTTCCATCCGATGCCAACTTCTACACCCCTGCATGCGAGGCTGCTGATTGGGTCAAGGAAGGCTGGGTCTGCTTTTTGGAGTACCCCTTCACCCTGGGAGCCCTTTTCCCTTTCTCCCCTTTGATCCTAAACTTCCTGATGACCCTCAAAGCTTCCCCGACACAATTGATTCCGTCGGTATGGAAGATCTTGTACCAGATCAGTGAACTCTGCTTGGGTGAGAAGATCGATTTCACATTGCAAGATCTACTATGTACGTATCAGGATGCCAAGAACCCTCTGTTCCCGAAATCAAAGGTTAATGACAAAGATTGGACTTCACGCTTCTTCTTCGTGGAGAAATCTACCCTGGGAGAAATGTATCAAGCCGCTTTCTTTGACTCTTGGACCACCAAAAGTAAGTATTTTTAACCCTAATTTTTGCAACCCCCAATTGTTTTCCTTCATCATTTCTATTCTTTCTTTTCTTTTTCTTTTTTTTTTACTCGTTGCAGACGATATCATGCCTTGGTGTGTAGGCCTTGCAAAGTGTCTTATGGGTTGTTGACGCCGTTGACAATGAAGAGTACATTCTCAGAGATCATCAGGCTGAGTGGAATGCCGAAAAGGCTGCTCTGGAGAGGGAAGTGAACCTTGCGGCTGAGCGCCAGAAGACAGATGCAGGTAAG
Organism: Fallopia convolvulus; assembly: GCA_964016875.1. Classification (NCBI taxonomy): domain Eukaryota; kingdom Viridiplantae; phylum Streptophyta; class Magnoliopsida; order Caryophyllales; family Polygonaceae; genus Fallopia; species Fallopia convolvulus. The sequence goes on along the minus strand of OZ024718.1, from coordinate 62,092,640 downwards.
CTTGCGAAGCTTGCTAAGACGGTCAGACGTCAGTCTTCTCAAGCCGCTTCAGATAAGTCCAGGATTGCTGAGCTCGAGGCCGAGAACAGGAGAATTCTCAAGGAAGTTGGTGAGATCGGGGCTTACTATTCGATGATGTCTAGAGTGGAGACGATCAAGCAGTTTGTGGCTGGCCAGCATTCAGAGTGGGACCTAGACGCTGAGATCACGTCTTTCCACGAGTGCTATCCTCCGGATCAACCGGCCCTTGGCGTTGAACTTTTAGCTTCTCTTGACGTAGATGAAGAAGGCGGTGATCAAGGTTTGAGTGTGGGTGGGGTGCCGGAGCAAGGTGATGGGCTTTCAGCGGACGCAACGGAGCAGTTGGGAGGCACTTCCGTCAATGATGAAGATTAGGGTCGTGAGCCCTTGTAAAAGATTTCTATGATAGTTCTTCTTAAGTTTTTTTTGAACAATCTGTGGGTGACATGTATGGGCCGTGAACAATATTTGTCCTTTCTCTGGACGTCTCCTCTTCCTTAGGAAGAAGAAGTAAATAGTTTTGATGCATGCGAGTTTTCTTTCTTGCGTATTTTCGTTTGGTGTTGTCCTTTCTTTTGTGTGCAGGAGTTTTCGAGACAGATGGGTGCTTCGGACTGAAGGCTTTAAGACGAGGACTCCTGCAAAAGTCTCTGGTCACGAGTGGCAGCTGCGTTTACCGAAGAAGTTTCCAGGCGTGTAGCGGGTATCGCGTTGGGACTTGCGCTCGGGAAGTTCGGTCGATTAGAGATGTCTTTAGTCTAGGATTGGTTACCTTAGTTGTTTGAACTTGTATTCAATTGTATAGTGCGTTCTATATGCCGATAAATAAAATATACTTCTGATTTTCTAGTTCTACTTATGCAAAGAGAGAATAAAGGTAATTAAACAATGATGCACCAACGTCATTCATTCGATAAGAGCAAACTATAGCATAGGAATCACACAACAAAGAGTCTTCACGCAAACAAGTTGAACACACTAAAGAAGATGAATTTAAAGCAAAAGCAAGATAATAACTGCGGACAGGTGACCTCTAGTGTCTTGAATATCTGACGCTGAGAACCTTCCGTTGAGGGTTCGGGGAGGTCTGCGCTCCGATAAAAGGAGTTCTCCCTCAGAAGTGATACTTCTTCAAATGTATTGCATTCCAGCTCCTTGGGATGCCTTCTCCGTCCTTGGATTCTAGTTGGTAGGTGCCTTGCCCAATGACCTCTGTTACCTTATAGGGCCCCTCCCAGGTCGGGGCTAGTTTCCCCGACTTGGTTTCGTGGGTGTTTTGGAAGACTCGTCGTAGTACCCAGTCACCGATCCGGAAAGTTCGGATCCTGATGTTCTGATTGTAGCTTTGGGTGACTTGCTGCTGGTGCCTTGCCAATTGTAACCGGGTTTGGTCACGAAGTTCACTTGAAGTATCTAAATCAGCCGACAACTCCAGATGATTACGTTCTTCGGTCAAAAAGCTGGTACGAGCGGTTGGGATGAGAATTTTGGCGGGAATGACCGCTTCGCATCCATGTGTTAAAGAGAAAGGAGATTGACCGGTCGCGACCTTCGGCGTCGTGCGATCAACCCAAAGGACGTATGGGAGCTCGTCAGGCCAGTTCCCTTTAGCTTTCGCAAGCCTCTTCTTCAGATTATTTATGATCACTTTGTTGCTGGCCTCGGCCTGCCCATTTGACTGGGGATAGCGGGGGGATGAAGTGACCAGGCTGATTTTCCAGTGATTGTAGAAGTCTTTGGTTCTCTGGCTTATGAACTAAGAGCCGTTGTCACACACAATCTCCGCGGGTACCTCGAAACGACAGAGGATATTTCTGATAATGAAAGAGATTACATGTTTATCTTTAATCTCTCGATAAGCTTCAGCTTCGATCCACTTAGAGAAGTAATCAGTCATAGCGAGGAAGAACACTCTCTATCCGGATGAAGGGGGTAACTTCCCGACTATGTCCATCCCCCAGCGCATAAAGGGCCATGGTGTAAGTGTGGGGTAGAGTGGCTCAGGAGGTTGGTGAGCGGTTGGCGCGTGTCTTTGACAGGCATCACACTTATGACAAAAGTCTACAACATCTTTCCTCATAGTAGGCCAAAACCACCCTTGCCGAAGGGCTTTGTTAGCTAGACTTCTCCCTCCGGTGTGGTTCCCGCAATCTCCTTCATGAAGTTCTTCAAAAAGTCTCTCAACACCTTCTTCGGCTAGGCAACGCTGTAATATACCCCTCGCCGATTTGTGGAACAGTTTCTCGCCTTCTACCGTGAACTTGGTGGCCTTCACCTTTAGCAACTTAGCTTCAATTTTATCTTCTAGAAGCTTTCCCTGGGTTAGCCAATCTAGGTACGGCTGAGTCCAAGGTGCTTCGTTGGCCTCCGAGGGATCGAAGGGAGCTCTCTCGTAGTTTGATCCGTTCAGGGGCAGGTCTGGATCGGGATCGTTCCGATAACTTCTGGCATCAACGTCGTCACTGCTCATGAAGATACTGTGGGGGGTAGCTCCGAGAAGGTCGACGTCATCGGTCATTCTTTCAGACTTCTTGCTATCGCTGGCGTGAGTTCTTCTAATGGCGGGGACCATGATGTGGACCATTGGGATTACAGGGTACTCGCCAGGATCAATGGTTGACGCTAGGCGGGCAAGGGAATCTGCTTGAGCGTTCTGCTCTCTTGGAATCTGTGCGAAGGAAACCTTCTCGAAACGAGGAATCAGATTTTTGACTTCATCTAGATAAGCTGCCATCCTCTCATCCCTTTCTTCGTACAACCCCAGAACTTGGTTGACTATCAACAACGAGTCGCACTTGACTTCTATCTGCTGTATGCCCATGTCTTTGGCGAGGGTCAACCCGAAGATCAGAGCTTCATACTCCACTTCATTGTTCGTGGCTTCGAACGTACATCTTACGGATTGTTCCACCCTATCCCCCTTGTGTTGATTTTAGGACTACTCCTATCCTTGTTCCCCCAGTGTTAGAAGCACCATCCGTGTGAAGCGTCCATTTGACTAGAGACTTAGCTTCTAGCGTCATTAGCTCTACTGGATCGGACCCTTCTTCCGTCGTAGGACTAAAATCAACCACAAAATCAGCCAGCGCCTGAGACTTCAATGCAGTTCTAGGCTCGTACTTAATGTCGAACCCACTCAAGTGAATCGCCCACTTGGCCATTCTTCCTGTGAATTCTGGCTTGTGCATTGCCGTCTTCAACGGGTGTGTGGTTCTTACCACTATCGGGTGTGCCTGGAAGTATGGGCGAAGCTTGTTGGAGCACATAACTAGGGCAAGGACCAACTTTTCCAAGAAAGAGTACCGGGTCTCGGCTGACAGGAGAGTTCTACTAACGTAGTATACGGGTTGCTGCTGCCCGTCTTGTTCTCGGACCAACACCCCACTGATGGCTTGTTTAGTGACGGCCAGGTATAAGGGTAGAGCTTCTCCTGCTTCGGGTTTGGCCGAAATCAAAGGATTGGAGAAGTATTTCTATAGTTCTTGGAAAGCCTCCTCATGTCTGGGGGTCCATTGGAAACATTTGTTTTTTCTAAGCACTTCGTAAAAGAGAGCACTTCGTAAAAGAGACGACATCGGTCTGCTGACTTAGATATGAACCTGTTCAAGGCAGCGATCTGCCCAGTGAGCTTTTGGACGTCTTTCACACACCTGGGGGATTTCAACGTCGTTATTGCTTGAACCTGCTCGGGGCTGGCTTCTATCCCTCTTTGGGTGACTAGATACCCTAGGAATTTTCCCGACTTCACGTCGAACGTACACTTCTGCGGGTTCAACTTCATGTTAAATTGCTTCAGGATTTCAAAAGCTTTCTCTAGGTGACTTCTGTGGTCTACAACTTTCTTTGATTTGACGAGCATATTATCTATGTACACCTCCATAGTTTCTTCGATTTGATCTTGGAACATTTTGTTCACCAGCCTTTGATATGTGGCCCCAGCATTCCGCAACCCAAAAGGCATCACCTTATAGCAGTACGTTCCCTTGCTGGTGATGAAAGATGTCTTCTCCTGATCACTTTCTTCCATCCTGATCTGGTTGTACCCACTGAAGGCGTCCATGAAAGTTAGTAATTCATGGCCCGCCGTGTCGTCTACCAGGGCGTCTATGTGAGGTAACGGAAATGAATCCTTGGGACAAGCCTTGTTCAAATCCGTGAAATCTACGCACATCCTCCACTTTCCGTTCTTCTTGGGAACAACGACTACGTTCGCCAACCACTCAGGGTACTTGACTTCTTTAATCTTTCCAGTTTCCATCAACTTTCTCACTTCTTCATCCACTATTTTATTTCTCTCGGCGGCGAACTTCCTCCTCTTCTGTTTTACTGGTGGATGACTGGGGTCCACATTTAATCTGTGCGTGATGACATCCGGGTCGATTCCCACCATATCCTCATGGGACCAAGCAAAACACTTCGAGTTTTTACTGAGGAAGTCTATCAACTCGTTTTTCATAGCTGGCTCCAAATCTTTTCCAATCTTCACGGACCGATTGAGGTCGGATTGGTCTAGGGCCACTTCCTCTACCAGTTCATCTTTCTTTTCTTTTTCTTTTAGAAAGGTAGGGTTAGTGGCCTCCTTTAATTGCTAGGTGGACTTTTGACTGGCGGCTGGTTTCAGCGCCGATTTGTAACACTCCCGTGACGTTCTTTGATCACCCCGGATCTCTTGAACCCCCCATGGAGTTGGGAACTTGGTGGTAAGTGTATGGGACGGCTCTCATGTCATGGAGCCATGGCCTTCCCATTATTACATTATAACATGAAGGGAAATCCATAACAGAATACCTAACCTGGATATTTACGCCCTTTGCGTATGTGGGAAGGATGATGTCTCCTACGGTGTGCTTCACTTCTCCGCTGAAGCCTACGAGTGCTGTGGGGTTTTTCTCCACGTCCTTCTCGCTTAGACCCATTCCTCTCAAAGCCTCCAACGTCATGAGATTGGTTGAGCTCCCGGTGTCGATGAGTACTCGCTTCATTAAGACGTTTCCGATTGACAGAGAAATCACGAGGCCGTCATGATGGGGTCCGTCAAGACCGTTGACGTCATCCTCGTCAAAATGTATAGCGAGGTTGACGACGTCGTTCTTCTCGTACGCTGGGCGAGGAAGGGTGCTTTCTCGTGCGTTCCTCTTAGCTGTTGAATAAGTGAGACCGCACACACTTGACCCTCCGGTGATCACGTTCACGACTTTCGCTGGTACCGGCGACACTGGCCTTCCTGCGCGTGAGGCTTCCACAACATCTAGAGGGACTTGCGCATTTGGCGCGACTTCTGTAATCCTTCCCCGAGATACAAGGTAGACAATCTCTCTTCTTAGGGCTACGCATTCCTTGGTCACGTGACCGTAGTCGTCATGGAAATCACACCACCTGCTCATATGTTCGGATACGACTTTTCATTTCTCTTCGGCCATCTAACGCCTCGTATTGTTTGAGCTATGTTCTTCACAATGTCCTTGAGGGATATACCCATGTTGAACTCGTCATACTTCGGCGGTAATGGTTTGGCAAGTTTGGCTTCAGCGACGTTCACCTTCACCGCGTCGGGGTGAGGGCGCCGGTATGGTTGGTCACGGCGCTCTCGGCGGTGATCTGGCGCTGCTTTCTTATCTACTCTCTCCTAGACACTCGTGGGTTTTCTCATCTTCAAATCCTCCTCGAGCCTGATTTGAGCCAAGGCTTTGGTTTGCACATCCTCGAAGCTGTGGCAAGGGTGTCTAGTGAGCTATTTATAGAGATCTCCGTCTTGATTTACCCCCTGACGGAAAGCCTCCATCACCGTCTGCACGTAACAGTGCGGGATGGAGATCTTCTCTCGGTTAAACCGGTCTAGGTACTCCCGGGTGGACTCTTCCGGCTTTTGGATAACCCGGTATAGGTCACTGGACTGCTTCTCGAATCTCCGACTACTAGCGAACTACACCCGGAACGAGTCCATTAACTCGGCGAAAGAACGGATACTTCCCCTTGGGAGGTTAACGAACCATTTCAAGGATGGTCCCGTGAAAGCGGCTCCGAACCCCTTGCACATCAACGCTTCCCGGGAATGGTACGGTACCGCGCTGGTCATCATCTTCTGCTTGAATATGGCCACATGTTCGTCAGGATCCCCCGTGCCGTCGTATGAAGTCATACTGGGCACCGAAAACTTCTTCGGTATCTCTACCTGGGCGATGTGGGGAGCGAAAGGTGACTCATCGTAACCGTCAACCGCTTCTTTCTCTATGGGCCGCGGGACCCCGGGTATCTTCGGTAACTGCTCGGTGAACATCCTGAATTGTTTCCGGACGATATTCTCGAGGTCTCGGGGACGGAGGCGGTCCCAATCCTCGTCATCGTCCATGGTTTCATCCGCCAAGCGTCTGGGACTAACCTCTCGCGCCGATCGCAGGTGTATGGGTGCCCTTGCTCCTTCGCTAACAGGGTTTCCCTGAGCGGGGGTAAATGATGGTACCCGGGGACCGTTGCTGGTGGGGTAATGAACTCCAGGCCAGGATTTCCTCCGTGATGGCTGGTATGGTTCCCAGAGGAACCTTCTCCTCCACTGTTTTGGGTTCGATCCGTTGCTCGGGCACGCGGGCCAACGGAGGACACAGATCGAAGTTGGGAGCGCAAACCGTTGTTATCGGCGGTTAACTACTCAATGCTTGCTTTGTGCTTCTCGTTACAAGCACGCTGATCGGACAGTTCTTTTCCAAAGCTTGGAGCCTTTGGGCGAATTCGGACAGTTCGAGGCGAAGGGTTGCCGACGCGTCCTGGCGTGCGCCTCCATCCTCCCCGGTGCCTAGCTCTTGACCACCTTCGTTAGGGTTGCTCATGTCGACCTTCCGGAACTCATTTCAATGCAAAGAACTGAATCTTTTTTCGATCGTTGGGCCCCACGGTGGGCGCCAAATTATTTTGGACAAAAATTTGATCAACAAACCTTTGCCCTTAATTGGGGCACGATCGAATTCAAAGGAAACAACGAATATGAACAAGCTCGGAATTCTCGAAAGCAGAGGGTAATGATCCTCTTGTTTAATTGATTTTCTGGTGTCGTTTTTGATGATCCTTTACAAAATACATAATTTTACATATATACATCTTAGCTATAACGGTTACTTCCCATGTACCACGAATTCCGGATTTCTAGGGCACATCTTGCAACTACTTCCCACTTTCTGCTTATATCGGAGACTCGGAACGCTCTCTTCAAAGTCTTCTGAACAGATCCCTCCGCTTCATGAAGGAAGCTTTCTTCCGTCAATCGGGTGACTGATGACTTCTCCCCATTCCAGGATCCTTTCTCGATTAGAATGGTTGATGACTTCTCTGTGTACTTATGGGATCGGATTACCAAATGGGTCGATGGACATTTGGGCCTAACACATGGTGCCGTTCTATTTTCAAAGATCGATTTGCGAAGTGGATACCATCAAATTCGAATGCAAGAAGGGGACGAATGGAAGACGTCGTTTAAGACCAAACACGGTCTTTATGAGTGGTTGGTGATGCCTTTTGGCCTCACTTACGCTCCTTCTATTTTCATGCGTTTAATGAACTTTGTTTTGCGTAAATTTTTGGGACTTTTCGTCGTCGTGTATTTTGACGACATTTTAGTTTATAGTCGGACTTTAGACTCTCACGCGGGGCACCTTAGGCAGGTGTTAGATTGCCTTTGCGAACATTCTTTGTATGTAAATCTAGACAAGTGTGTGTTTTGATCGGATACGACGAATTTTCTTGGCTTCGTCGTATCCAAGGATGGCCTACGAGTGGATTCCGGCAAAATCCGGACCATCCGTGAGTGGCCAACTCCCACGACCCCCACTATGGTTCGCTCCTTTTTGGGGCTTGCTGGGTTTTATAGGCGATTTGTCAAGGAATTTAGTTCTATCGCCGGGCCACTCCACTCTTTGACCAAGAAGGCTGCCACAATAAAGTGGATGCCGCATCATGAGGCCGCTTTCGAGGCCTTAAAAGATGCTTTATGCCGAGCCCCGATCCTGTCATTGCCGGACTTTTCAAAGCGCTTCGAGATCGAGTGCGACGCTTCCGATTATGGTATTGGCGGCGTACTCCTTCAAGAGCAAAGGCCTATCGCTTACTTTAGCGAAAAGCTAGCTGGGGCTACATTAAACTACCCGACCTATGATAAAGAGCTCTACGCTCTTATTCGGGTCCTCAAGACGTGGCAACACTATCTCTGGCCAAGCGAGTTCGTAATTCATACGGATCACGCGGCCTTGGCTTATCTTAAGAGTCAAACGACTCTGAATAGGCGCCACACACAATGGGTTGAGTTTATGGAGACGTTTCCTTACGTCACTGCGCATAAAAGGGGGAAAGAGAACGTCATCGTAGACGCTCTCTCTCGCAGGTATATTCTTTTAACTCAATTTCATTCTAAGCTGCTCGGGTTTGCATTAATTAAAGAATTGTACGCCTCAGATCCGTACTTTTCTTCGATCATCAAAGCACTCGAGCGCTCTCGTGTACATGAGTCTTACTTTTTGGACAACAGACATCTATACCGCGCTGGGAAGCTTTGCACTCCGGCATCATCGGTTAGACATTTGTTGCTCAAAGAAGCTCATGACGGCCGAGGGCACTTTGGCATAGCCAAAACATTGGCAGCACTACGTGAACATTTCTTCTGGCCACACATGGCACGAGATGTAAACAAGTACTGTCAGGGTTGTGTGCCATGTCATACTGCCAAATCTCGGTCTTAACCAAATGGCCTTTACACACCTCTACCTATACCGGATGCCCCGTGGGAAGATCTTTCCACGGATTTTATCACGGGCCTCCCAACGTCGAGGTGTGGCAAAGATTCCATTTTTGTAGTCGTGGACCGTTTCTCCAAGATGGTCCACTTTATTGCATGTAAGGGAACTAATGACGCGGTGGAAATCGCGAATTTATTTTTTCAAACATGTCGCAAAGCTCCACGGTATTCCTAAAACTATTGTTAGTGATAGGGATACCAAATTCTGTAGCCATTTCTGGAGAACATTTTGGGGGAAGTTAGGGACACGACTCCTGTTTTCAACTGCTTAGCACCCCAGACCGATGGTCAGACTGAGGTGACCAATCGAACCTTGGGCACTCTTCTTCGGACGATGCTCAAGGCAAACCCACGTCGGTGGGAGGACTTACTTTGTCATGTTGAGTTTGCTTATAACAGGTCCTTTCTCTCTGCGACGAAGATGACGCCTTTTCGAGGTGGTCTACGGGCGTAACCCATGCATGCCTATGGATTTGGTGCCGCTGCCATACAAGCCTGATGAGCACGTCGACGCGGCCAACCGCGCTGACCATGTCCGCTGCCTACTCGAGCGCACCAAGGCGCAATTGTTGAAGCGCTCGGATCAATACGCCGCTCAACGCAACAAGGGGCGACGCACATTGATCTCCGAGCCCGGAGATTTGGTGTGGCTTCACTTGAGCAAGGACCGCTTTCCACATGCTCGAAAGACGAAGCTGCACCCTAGAGGAGATGGACCCTTCAAGGTCCTTCGGTGCATCAACAACAACTCCTACATCCTCGACCTCCCGGGTAAATACAACGTTCACGCTTCCTTTAATGTCTCGGATCTCTCTCCTTACGTAGATCTCGAGTATCATGATGAGGAAACAGGGACGTTTCCCACCCAAGGGGGGAGGGTGATGTGACTCCCTCACTGACGGCAAGCCAAGAAGAGGATGATTTGTCCGTGCGCTCCGACGGATCCATTACTCGATCCCGGACCCGTGCCATAGCTCGAGCCACGGCGTCCCTCGTCGCGCGAGTCTACGTAAGCCACGACGCATCTACCGGCGCGCCCCTCTTCAAATGCCTCACCGTCATTAGAGCCAACACCGACGCCACGCACCACGGTGTCGAGGACCTTGTGTCCGGTACCAAGCCACCCCTGGCCGGTACCGTGCCAGCCATGCTTGGTACCGAGTCCTACACCTCGGTACCGACCCCCATGTCCGCGTCGGGCCAACCCGGCGTCGCGACATGAGGTTCGCGTGCGCCGCGCACCATGGCCCGTCGTGCCACGCCTAGCGTGTCGCGACAGCCTTGGCTGCGCCGCGTGCCTTGGTTGTGTCGTGCCACACCTAGTGTGTCGCGACACGCCTTGCGCTGGCGCGCCGACGCCTTGTCGCGACACTCGCGACATGGCCACCGTGACCATTTATGTTTCTTTCCGTTTTTAGTATCATTTCCATTCCGAACATTACTATTTATGTCATTTCTATTATTGTCGGATAATTTTGGGCTTGGGCCACGTTGGGCCGCTTGCATGTGCACCCCTTGTGCCCCCACGCCCCTTAGGGTTTCTTGCTAGGTTTTAGTGTGCCTCCTCTATATAAAGAGGCACGCCCCTTTGTATTTCCGCACACTTGAATTTAGATACCGAATTGATGTCGAGTTTTCTCCATACTATCTTGTTAAGGCGTCAACCAATATTCTTTTCCCGACCCCATATTCTCCTGGCTATGTCAAACTAGGCCCCTTCTCAATCCTTTCACTTCTCACTCAAATCCAGTCTAGGCTTCGACCTCAAATCTATCGGTTTGATTGGTGAAAAGACCTACTACGCGTCCACGTCAAGATCCGCTCGTGAATCTTCAACGGGGTTCACATCACATTTGTTTCAGGGTACGATGCAGTACCAGTTGGCCTCAGGTTGTGGTTTTTCATAAGTAGCTCATTATTCTGCTCAGCTACAAGTAGTACTTGTATCAAATCTGAATATTTCTTAAAATTCCTCTCTCTGTATTGTTGTTGTAACAACACATTAGTAGCATGCATGGTTCAAAAAGTTTTATCCAGCATGTTCTCTTTAGAGATTTTCTGCCCGCAAAAACGTAATTGAGAGGTTATACGGTACAAGGCAGAATTATAATCACTAACTGACTTAAAGTCTTGGAACCTTAAATTAGCATATTCATAACTTGCTTTAGGTAGCAAAACTTGTTGCTGGTGCCCATATCTTTGCTCTAGGCTTTCCCATAATTCTTTGGGATTTTCAACCAACAAATATTCATATTTTAGGCTCTCATGTATATGATGGCGAAGAAAGATATGACCATTTGCTTGGAGGTGAGTTAGTGCATCAACTCTCCATTCCAAATATCTCTGACCCGAAGTCGAGAACATCAAATTCCCACTTTGCAATATTTGTCATTTGATCAACTACATAAATTAAATCAAATAATTAATTAATTATACATATAAGAATAATAAATATTAGGTGATACCATTAATTAATTATATTTTCATAAGCATATATATAATTTAAATTAAAATTAGACTAGCCAACAAACTCATATTAAGAATTACATGTACGAATATAGATAAAAACATAAACTATATGTACCCAAAAACATGTAACTCACATCATATATGTGTGCATGCATCATATTCAAGTTTTATATTAATATGTAAGTAATAGAGTAGGTGAAAAAGAGATAGGTAAGACCAAACTCTTTACTAAAACAAAAAAAATGTACGTATAAACAAATGCAAAATTTTATTTATAACTAGTTGGAAAAATAAAAGTGGAAGAAAGACATATTAAGTTGTCAAATCAATGTCCTAATAAGTGACAACCAAGTACAAGACATATCATTCTTTTACCAATCATGTTTATTTTATTATATATGTAAATGGTGATGTTGCTTCACTAGTTGGGTAAAAATGGATAGGTTGCAGAGATAAGATGGCAAGAAAATGATTGTTGTTTCAAAAACCAAAAGCCACCTACAAGAATGAATAGTAATATATGCATGAAAGTCTATCTTTGAAAGCCCTTTATCAGAACAAAAAAATAGGTGAGCGTCTAGTCTTTCTATGCCTAAAAAAACATTCTTATTTCAAGAAGAAGAAACAAGAACCAGAAGCTTCAAACGTAAAGTTTTCTATCTTCACACACTCTCTATCTTTTCCAAAAAAACTCTCTTAAAATCCTTCATCAGAAAGTTTACATGAAGAAGAAGGCTTTATTTGCAAGGAACATGAAGAAGAAGAAAGTCATGATTATATGTAATTAAAGGAGAAAGTTCTTAATAAACATACCCTACAAATTCTTATAGGTATTTTTACGTTTCTTCTCTTTCACCCATTCTCTTAATCTCTACCCCATAATCACTCTTTTTCTCCTTTATATTTCCTCCACATATTTGTCTACTCCCTTCGTATCCTCTCTCGACTTCCCCTATTCATCTTCTTCCTCCTCCTCATTTTTTTCGATCGACATGTCTCACTCCGACCAATTTTTCATTGAAACTTCCATATGCCTTATAATTATCATGATAATCTTCTGGATTCTCATTTGGATCAACAAGCCTCAGTTTTAATAGGTATGTAAAATCCTTTTTTTTCAAGTTTAGTTTAGATCTGATGTAAACTAGGGGTTTTATTTCGATCTTGAATGTAAAATTCGATCTTGTTGTAATAGCCTTTCAAATCTAATAAAAAACCCGAGGTTTATGCTCAAAAATCTTTCGTTTCATATGAGAAAATATTTTTTTATGCAAGCTCTCATATCATTGAGCTATTAAAACGGATGATCTATAAAACTGATTTGAAAAATTGAAAGCAGTATGAAATATGTACTATCTTCAAGAGATCTAGCCACTCAGTTGGTATTTTTGATTTGAGAAATCTCTCATGCTGATAACGTGTTGTGAGAATTTGGGAGAAAGGCTTATGAACTCAGATCTGATTTGTGCTTGATTGTATTATTTTGATATGTACATGTTATAGGGCAGAGGTTTTGGCTTAAGCTTGTCGTATATGTACAATCTGTTTGAAGGCGGTAAGGGCCGTCAAGCTGTATAGCTATCAAGCCGTATAGGTTAAAAAAAGGCTTTTTTACCGGAAACCACCCGTACAATATGCCATATTAGCGTAAACCACCCTTTCAATGGCTACTTACCGAGAACCACACCTACAATGCCTTCCGTTAGGTTTTTACCACCCAATTAAAATTTTCCGTCACAAATCACGTTAACTTGTGCAATGACCCTTTTACCCCTCTTTTTTCCCACAAATTACATCCCAAACACCCCACCTTTTCCGTCACCTCCCTCAAGATCTCCGCCTTCAACCTCTCTGTCCCCTCCGACGCCACCGCCTTCTCGCACCTCGCCTCCAAGGAGAAAGCCGGATCTGGGGACACGACGATTCTGAGGGGGACGGTGGCCAGCGACCCGAATCGTGACTGGATCCGGACTCCGCGAGCAAGTTGAAGTCGGATCTGGGGAAGAAGAGCGGTACCCGCTCAGCGTGCGAGTGGATACGAAAGTGGAGGTGAAAATGGGGAAGATGAAGAGCAAGAAAGTTGGGATCCGAGTGAGTTGCGATGGGATCCGGGGATTCGTACCCAAACGGAACGCCACCAGCAAGAGGACGACGCCGATGCTCGCTTCCACTTCCGGCGCCAAGTGTAAGGTCGATCTTCGAATCAAGATCTGGAGGTTTACCTTTTAGCTTTTCACTACTTTTTTTGGGAACAATTCAAATCTGGGAACAATTCGGCTGTGGGAAAGGTCGCCGAATCGAACGCGAACATTTCGTCGGGGAAAAGCGAGGTGGGCGTGTCGAAATCAAAATCGAAATCCAAGCCGGGATCTTTTTCGGCCTTTACGGGCTTTGGGTCGAGCTCGAACCTCGGGTTGATGGACTCAGCCTCGTCGTTGTTGGAGTACCGAAACTGGAGGACGGAGGTGGGTGAGCAGAGTGGTTGGTCGTCGCCGGAGTTGGACTCGGAGCAGGTCACCGCGGGCGGAGGGGCCTTTGTCGGAGCGGGGTTGGCGAAGTTGGTGAGGGTGTAGGGGCCACGCAGCTGGATGGCGGCGTTGCCATACACCATGGCGGCCTCCTCGGCGGTGTTGTAGGTGCCGAGCCAGAGTCTCACGCACCGGAGCGGGTCCCGAATCTCATTCGAGGGAGAAAGAGGCAAATTGGGATGTAATTTGGGGGAAAAAAGAGGGGCAAAAGGGTCATTGCACAAGTTAACGTGATTTCTGACGGAAAATTTAAATTGGGTGGTAAAAACCTAACGAAAGGCATTGTAGGGGTGGTTCTCGGTAAATAGCCATTGAAAGGGTGGTTTACGCTAATATGGCATATTGTACGGGTGGTTTCCGGTAAAAAAGCCTTAAAAAAACTACTAATCTACCTAATACATTGTAAAGCGGAAACCATGTCTATTAAAAAAATTGCGCCACGTGGCATTTCTTAAATAAAATAATGTTACGCTTTCTAATAATAAATATTATAATTACATGTATCATTCTTTTGATATATCTAAAATAATAACTTGATCTATGTTGATATTTTTATGCATTTTTTTAATCTTGTAATAAGATTTGGGATCTAAGTATATAATTTTTTTTTATCTAATATGTTGATAATAACTTGATCTAATATTTTTTATATTAACTTTATGCATAAATTTCTTTTATTTCTTAACAAGAATTGAACTTCAAGTATATAATTTTTTTATCTATATGTTGATAAAATGTGGGACACAATCTTAAATATTTCTTATAAATTACATAATATTATTACGATATTATATACAAGAGTTTTAAATTTTATATTATTATCATATAATAATTTTCAGTAAAATTATCTCGTGAGTATCACTGGGAATTCAACTAGTTACAAATTATGCATAATACAAAAGGGATGAATTATTCGCCCATAATTATCTCATAACAGGTACTCCTATTACATAATTTCATAAATAAAAAATCCGCCCCAAAAGGGACGTCCTCCGACTCCTTCGTCGTGCAGTGCAGGCCGAAAACCTTAGCACAACGGCCAATACCACCCACGATCTCTCTCTCCCCACCGGAAGAACATGCTCTCTCGAAATCCTCTCATCCGCCGCAGGCTTCGCCATGTCAAGAGGCTCTCTAGAGTCTACCGCGACTACTTCTAGGCCCTCATGGAAGAGTTCAGGGTCCAGTACAGGGAGTATTACTGGAAGTATGGGGGTGAGTCAAGGAGGATGATGAGAGAGATGTCGCAGGGGAGCGGGAGATGGCGATGTCTAATCTATGACCGTGGAAGGGACGGGGGAGACGAACACGAACAACAATTGCAGCTTCTATGGGAGTAATAATAATGGTGCTGCTGGTTGTGGGGGGAAATTAGGGTTTGGGGGAGGCATTGGTGGAGGGCTTGAATCGAAGCTTGGCGGCAATAATCGTTGTACCTTTGTGGGCTGTAAGTTAAAGGCCATGGCTTTGACGAGCTTTTGTCATCTACTAGGCTTGCAATTACGCTATTAAAAGGTTCGGGTTTTCCCTTCTTGTTTGTTTATCTTGCCAATAATCTTCTATTGTGCCTTTGTTTCTTTCTTATTTTTATCTTCCTCGTTGTGTTCTTTCTAATTGATGTTGTTATTATTTGACAAGTTGGACTTGACAGTTTGAGTCTTATGTTTATTATAAGAGAAGTTTTGGATAATATGGACAGTTGGACTTGTTCTTGATGGTCTGAGCTTTTTCTCAAAGCTCATTAATTTATTTAGTTATTCAATTTTCTTTGTACACATTTCAATGATTGTGTTATGTAAAGTAGGTTAATATATTTGGGTGTTGAATCATAAGCTTGTAATTTGCATTTCCTCCTCGCTTAATTGCGTAATCTTGAAATACCTTGCACCCTTTCTATGCCTCCACCATTATACTTTTCGCTATTGAAAGAACTTTTATCTTTTAATATTCTTGCTTTATGCTTATAGATGAAAACATATGTTAATGTCTTTTGACCAAAAAAAGAAAACATATGTTAATGTCTACTCAAATCGAACTCAATTGTACTATAAGCAACTTAACTTGGATTTACATGTATAGATTCTTGCTTTATGCTTATAGAAGAGACAAGGATGTTTCTTTGATGAAAAAATATGTTGATGTCTACTCAAAGAAAACTCAATTGTACTATAAGCAACTTAACTTGAATTTACATGTATAGATTCTTACATTATGCTTATAGACGAGACAAGGATGTTTCTTTGAAGAAAAAATATATTGATGTCCACTTAAAGCGAACTCAATTGTACTATAAGCAACTTAACTTGAATTTACATGTATAGATTCTTACATTATGCTTATAGACGAGACAAGGATGTTTCTTTGAAGAAAAAATATATTGATGTCCACTTAAAGCGAACTCAATTGTACTATAAGCAACTTAACTTGAATTTACATGTATAGATTGGTCTTGAAACATCTGTTTTTGTAGGGCATGTGGAGAAGTTTCATTTTTGGATGTGTCAGTCATACAACATTTTTATATTGTGGTCATCTGTCCATCTTAATTGCCCATACAAGGAACGGTAATGATTGTATTGAAATAGATTTTATTGTTGCTGTATGATTCAAGGATTAGTTTAACTATGAAATCAGAGGTCATTCAATAAGAAGGGTGATTAGTGGGTTTATACTAGTTTGGATCAGATGTCATAAAGTAAACCTTCAAAACTTGATTTAGTCCTATTTAATTTAATTAAAACTAGATTTTCATGCAAGCTAGCCATTAAATTAGTTGAGAATACCTTTAAAACTAATGTTTATCATCTTAATCGCATATGAATGTGTATTTGTAAAGTAAGTTTGCATCACTTGTAAAGATGTGCCTTATCCATAGGAAGGAAAACTTTTCTCCCTGAATTATCCAAAAATTTTAGACTGATTTTGATTATTATTGGAGATTCTAGAGACTTTCATTCATATGAATTATGTCTAAACCACCATATAACTCTAACAAGCTTCTAACAAGAAATGCTTTGGGGTTTTCACCCTTGTTGTCTGGAAGTTCTAAACTTTTCAAGGAGGTCACTGCAGCAAATTATTGTGAGAAGGCATTGTTTGCCTGTAAAGATTGGTTAGGGTCTCAGGTGGATGTTATTGCAGTAGTAACAAAGATGTTTAGTTGCACTTTGTGGTTATTAGAATCTAGTAATGATAAATATAAAGCTGCAAGCATATTCTTTATTATCGAATGTGAGACAGTTCTCTTTAACATGTCAATGGTGAATCGCGTTTGCATCACTCTTAAATTTAGCTCTTTAATTACTGTTGGTTGTTTAACTAGTTCGTTTATTTTTGTATATCCAGTGCACAAGCAGGACCTATACTTTGTGGGAAGCCAATACTGAGATCCACTGTTCCTTCACTGTGTGATGTCCATTTCCAAAAGGCATAGAAACTTGTCACTCGTGCCTTGAAGAAAGCTGGTTTAAACTTCAATTCAAGCAAGATTGCACCAAAGTTCCATGTCATTGTTGTTGAATGTGTGCGCCAGATTGAAGCCAAAAAGACGGGAATCTCAGAAGCCTAGCAGTAATATTGTTGTTAAAGAAGAATGTGGTTCTTAGTTTTTTCAGTTGGTGATATTTGATGATAGGTGATAAGGATGAAACAAGTGTCAGATGATTGGGAATAATGTGGACTGTATTGAAGGTATGGTAAATTGGTAATTGTATTTGATTCTTTATTTGGTTATCCGTTCATATGGATTGGATGCATAATGGAAGAAGTTAAGCTTAGTTGACTTATGTTCTGTTGCATTTGAAAGAGAATTGAAATTGCATCTATACCTTGGACTAGAGATTAGGATCAGCATAGCGATGAAAAGCAGAACGTGGTAACTTGCTAGCTAGTGATAATGCACAAGTATAATTTCAGGGATACAATAATTGATGTTCATGAGAAGGTATCTACAACATGTTGCAATAATAGGCTCTCTTGTAGTTGAATGAAGCTAGCAGTAGAACTGTAGAACTGCATCTTGTTATTGCTATTATTATCCGTCTTATGTGGAATCCTATGGTGTTGATGAAATTTACTAATCTGCGACCTGTATATCTCTTTGCTGGATTCTATATTCATTTGACATGGACATGGACATGGGCACATGGCTTCCATGATTCCATCACATAACAATTGTTTCCAAATATTTTCAAAATGTATTTAGTTAGTAATAGGTATGCATTGTGTTATATCTTTGCCTTATTATTTTATGGTGTTCTGCAGGCAATTGTTGTACAAATAAGAGTGGTAAGAGTTTGTGGATTGTTCTTAGTGATAAGTGTGAAAAGGAGCTGGGGCCAGATTCCATTGTTTCAAAAGGGTGCTTGGTTGCTGCTCCATGCTTTGGTATGTAGTAAAGCCTCAAAAAGTAGGAAGATTTACGCCTATAATGCATCGAGAAGTTTCATATCTTTAGAAAGTGCTATCTTTAGAGTTGTTTATATAACGTGTGTTTCCTATTGATTTCCTTTCTACTTCCTTTGTAATGCTTTTGTGGTTCAGCAATCAGCATCATGATATAATAATATCTGACTAGTGGATCAATTGTGTTCTTTTGAACTTGGGCTCGACCCTTCTTTCTCTTTATGAAATTCTGAAAAGACTCCTCCTTTTTCTACATAAAACGGAGGATTAGGAATGGATTGAAACTGGTAATATTTGATACCATTAATCTCAGTTTGAGACCTTTTAAGCTCGTATTTGAAAAATCAGGCGCAAAGAGGAGTATAATACAAATGAGGACAAAGTTTCACTTATAAACGTGATCAATTATAAGTGCCAGACAAATGTTTTTTTAACTTTTTTATCAAATGAAAAAGATGCTTCATGGGATAATGCTTGCCAATTCAATAGGTAAAGCATTTCATATGTTCTCTGTTGTTTATCAAGTTAATTAGGAATGAGGAGGGATTGGGTTTGGTTAAATTGTGGATTGCGGGAATCGTAGAAAACCAACTATTGGCGCTTGTTTCTTACAATTATATCTTCTTCTTTTTTTTTCATTTTGTTTGTTATATAGTCCCATTTTTTTCACTCTTTGCAACATATGTAGTAATAGGTTTAAGCATGAAAATTGCAAGAAACGGAATCGATAGGTTGTGAATCTAAAGAAAACATATATGGAGAACATAGAAATGAGGATTCTATTCTAGCCTGAACATGTTTTGGAGGATGCATCCGAAAGACTCAAAAACTGAAACTTATCTATGTGACAATAATAAATGAATTTAGTTAAAATGCATCAAAATTAACATAGGAGCTATATACATTTCAAAGGCGTTGTATAAAAGGCAATGAGAAAGAGAGTTTATAAACCTTTTCAATATGTTCTCAGGACATAGGTTAAAAAAATCGTTTTTAAATTTCAAATAAGGACAACGACATGAATGATGAAGAGTGGAACCATCCACAAAAGTGGAGGATGTGAAGGGTAATTTTTCCACTCCGAACTTGATCCTTTAATTTTTCATAGCTAGTTTAGGTGGATGATGAATTTTGGGTTAGGCTAGGTTAGGTTGTCTTGGTTGGATACTCTCTCACACAAAACCAATTGGAGGTGACTAGGAAGGAAGAGACATAGGAGGAGGAGTAGAGGACATTCATTAATTATTTATTATAATTATTGCATGTATGGTGTCGTGTACCAACACTAGACACTAGACACTAGTGCTCCCAAATGTACCATGGATAAAACTTAAAAAGAAAGGGGGTGAAAAGTTTAGTTGGGTGGCTGACAACAACAAGTGAACACTTCCGGCCCAAACCGGAAGCGAGATTTTAGGCCTGCCTTTTCTTTTCTATCTCTATCTCTATCTCTATCTCTACTAAGGATGGATTCTTTTTAATCTCCCATTGCCAGATTGCCTTGCCTTTCTCCTCCTCAATTATGAATTATGAATGCTGCATGTGCACCCACCATTCAATCCTCCTCCATATCCCCCTAAACCAAATTGACCAATAAACCAATAGAAATTTGATGTATGATTGCCATCTATATTACCAAATTTTGGATTAGGTGAGATTTGGACATGCAACTTATTGATTTAAGCCAAACTTGTTATATGGTTGACAAAAAAAATTGTGCGTGGAGACTTGATTAATAGTTGATACATTAGTATAGAGTTTAATAGTTGTGATATGGCTATGGATGACATAGAGTTACTTGTAAGTTCGAGAGTTTGCCACCTAATTACTTAAATGGGTTACCTAGTATCTGATTCGAATGTAGAGCAATTTTGATCGATCAAATGAGACTAAAGGACTAGTTGAAAATATAATCAAGAAGTCAATCATACTACTTATTTCCCTTTTATGTGTGGGACCCAATGGGCCCAACTTTGCCCCGGGCAGTACGGTCAGCCCCTTAAACGGAGTCACGGGCAGCAAAGTGAAAGGTAGGGCCCACCAGGCGACAACTTTTCTGGACCAGTGAAATCTCAATCTTTCTGGGCCTGGGCCCATCTCCTCGGCCCACCACAAAACTGCCCCAAATCTTCTTTTAAAAGCTCTCCCCCCTCCCTAGTCTCCACCACACCGAATCACTCCTTCCGTTCTCTTCCTCCTCCTCTCTCGTCAAAGTTGTAAACAAGGTAGAAGAAGAAGAGGAGGCATCAGAAAGATTGAGATTTCAAATGGTAAGTGAAAGACTACACCCGGCTACGTACCCATCGTTTTCATCTTTTCATGATCATAAGGCAAAATCAAAATATCAAATACCATGTTCGCGCTTGCAGGCGATCATAGCTCCAAAAATTAGCAATAAGAGAGGAGGCATCACACCCATGAATAGGCTTCAATCCGGCAGCTATGAAGATGTCCACGTGGATGCTTCAAATCGGTATTGTTGTACCATAGTATAGAGTTTCACCGGGCGCTATCCTACCTGAGCTTTAAAAATTTTTGATGTGTTTTTTTTTTTTAATTTTTTTTTTTTTTGTTCTTGACCTTGTAAGGCCTTTTCTTGGCCTTGTAAGACCGGACATGTTACTCAATCTTCTTGTTATAAGTCTAGTTATAGACACTGTAACGAGGAGTGTAGGATCATGTTCTTAGTACTCTTTCTTCTTGTGTCCGCCCAACTCATCTTCTCCTTCCTCGTCTATCCCTCCTGAGCTACTTGTAAACCCAACATTTTATGTTAGCAAATGAAGAATTAGATTAATTTCTATTTATCTGAAGTTGTATTTTAATGCAAATACAGTTATTTTGAATGTTTGTTCAATTTCATTTTAATATATATGCATGTAAATACTAGCTATATATGCTAGCTCATTCGTGAGAAAATTATCTATGTATATCTGTATGTTCTGTCGCCCTTTATAGTTACTAAGTTACACGTCACTAGGACTAACTGTAATTTTTAGGGGAAACACCATGCCTTAACATTTTTACACACATAAAAATGGAAAAAAAATGCAGAGAAAGCGTGGGTACGTAGTGATACTCAATGGGATGACGTTGGTGAGAAGTGATAGTGGTCTGTGGAAGAAGTGAATATTCTCTCTTAATTTCTTCTCTCTGTAAACACAGTGATGAGAAGTGAGCAGAGCGAAGCTGAAGCCACTCGTGACTGCACATTCCCACACATACTTTAATAAATGAATGTTTAACAAATGAATATTGTTTGTTGGGAAGTATTCATCTCTCTTAATTACCGAGTAACACTTATTATATAATGAAGTTCATACAACAAACAATGGGATGGGGGCAACTGGAATATTTTGTCCTTTTTTGTAGATGATCGACAGTCTGGGGAACCTCTTCTTCCCAATTTTTTTAAATACTCTTGAAAGGTATCTAAATGATGAGGATAATGTGAAACATAAATTTGTAATCACTTTATAAACATTATAATGTTTAAATTTTGCATTCTAGCATCACATAGTTTTTTTTTTTTTTTATGAAATCTCACATAACTAATTGTAGGCAATAATTACTAGGGATAGCAATCTCATTTGCCTCTGATGAATACTCAACTTATCCGATTAAAAAAAAAAGTGAAAATTCCGATAAAGTAGGGTGATGAACGGGTACAAATGAAGATCTTTCACTCATCACCTAATCAGCCAATACACCTGAAATATACAAATAGTTGTGCAAGATATGTATAATAAATACTAATACTTAAATGACCCAGGATAAATAAAATCCTACTTCTTCATAACGACTTCTCCTCCCAAACGCACTTTAACACTACTCGAAATTGAACTCCATACATTCAGACTTGATCCTACTTAGCCAAAAACCCTTTGATTCCAACTTCTCCCTCCAAGTTCCGAGTTTACTGCTAACGTACACTAGCTTTGTGAAGAAAGGTAAAACAGTAGCAAAATATTTTGTATTTCTTTCACTTGTGTTTGCATATAGATGTTTACAAAGATATATAGTAGAGGAGTGAAAATAGACGTTAGATACATTGTGCAGAAAGGAGTGAAAGTAGGAGAGGTTGTTGTACATGTAAGGTAACAAATCAATCTTAGAGATAATTGAGGCAAGATTATCTTTAAGAAAGAAAAGGAACGTTGGAGTTTGTATGGTTGCCTTTCTTGTGCTGTTGCCATAGATATGAGATTCTATTCTTCAATACTCCCCCTCAAGTTGGAGTGTATGTTTGTAATACCCAACTTGTGTAAGAGGAACATAAATGGTGTCGGTCCGAGTGGCTTCGTAAATATATCGGCTGGTTGATCCTTGGTACGGACGTGAATGGTGCGAATTTGACCTTGTTGGATCTTCTCCCGGATAACATGGCAATCGATTTCAATGTGTTTCGTTCGCTCATGGAATACGGGATTAGAGGCAATGTGGATGGCGGCTTTGTTGTCACAGTATAAGCTTGCCGGTTGAGAATGTGCAACATTTAGGTCTTGAAGAAGGGTGCGAAGCCATGTGAGCTCACAACATGTGTTGGCCATAGAACGGTATTCGGCTTAAGCGCTGGATCGGGAAACGGTTCCTTGCTTCTTCGTTCTCCATGAGATGGGGGCACTGCCAAGGAACACGATATACCCGGTTATAGATCGTCGAGTATCCCTACATCGGGCCCAATCGGCATCACAATAGGCAGTTAAGTGAAGGGATCCAGTAGCGGGTAGAAGAATTCCTTGGCCGGGCGTGCCTTTTATGTATCTTAGAACATGGTGTGCATCATCAAGATGGTGTTGTCTTGGGTTGGACATGAACTAGCTAAGGACATGAACGACATAAACAAGATCGGGACGGGTGATCGTAAGGTAAATGAGTCGCCCAACCAGCCGCCGATAGAGTGATGGATCGGGAAGTTTGTCGCCATCTTCATTGGTGAGGGTGATGTTTTGATCAAGTGGAACACCGGCCGGTTTGGCGCCAAGGAAACCTGTGTCATCCAGAAGTTCAAGTGCGTACTTTCGTGCGACTTCGATGCCGAGGAAGTAGAGGAGTATTCCCATGTCTTTGAGTTTGAAGTGGTTGGCCAAGAATTTCTTTGTTTCTTCTATATCCTGCAAGTTAGTCCCGGTAATAATAACATCATCAACGTAAACTAATAAAGCTGTAAAAATACCTTTCTTGTGTCGAATGAACAACGAGTAATCTGCCCATGATTGAGTGAAACCGGCTTGTTTAAGAGCGGTGGACAGCTTCAAAAACCATTGACGGGAAGCTTGTTTGAGACCGTATAAGGACTTGTGTAACTTGCAAACACGTGTCTCCCCCTTTCTTCCAAATCCGGGCGGCAACTTCATGTACACGTCTTCAACGAGGTCACCGTGGAGAAACGCGTTGTTGACGTCAAGTTGGTGCAAGGGCCAGCCTTGGATGGAGGCCAAGCTAAGGAGGACACGGACGGTTGTGAGTTTTGCGACGGGGGCAAAGGTTTCACGATAGTCGATGCCTTCGATTTGATTATACCCTTTGGCTACGAGTCGTGCTTTGTATCGGTCGACCGTCCCATCGGGCTTATGTTTGATTTTGTATACCCATTTACATCCAATTGGGTGGTAGATCGACAAGAGTCCACGTGTAATTAGCTTCAAGGGCTTGGAGTTCGGCTAGCATAGCATTTTTCCACTTAGAATGGCGAACAACCTGTGAGAAGTTACGGGGTTCTTTCTCAAGAGAAATGTTAGAAACAAAAGTCTTATAAGTTGTAGAAAGATGAGCATAAGAAAGGAAATTAGATAATGAATATGGTTTACCTGAAATGGTGTGAGAAGAGGAAGACGAAGGCGGATCCGAACGAGATGGTAATGTTGCCTCAACGTGGAAGTCTCGGAGCATGGAGGATTGTTTGGTGGGTCTAGTGGAGCGGCGGGCGGGGGGCAGAGTTAATTGTGGTGTATTGGGTAAATCAGGAGGTGGGTCGGGTAACGTGGAGGCTTGGTTGTCAAGGGTTGTTGGGTTGTTGTTGGCGAAAGCGTGGAATGGTTGGTTGGGTGTGGGGTCATCATAAACGTGTGATGGGGAAGTAAAATTAGGAAGAGCAGATCATGGGTGGTTTGCATGGGTAGAGAGGAATTATGGTATGGGAATTCGGTTTCATGGAATAAAACATCACGAGATATAATAATTTTCTTATCCTTGAGACTATAAAGTTTGTAGCCTTTGGTGCCGGATGGGTAACCAATAAGTATACATTCTATAGATCTTGGATCAAATTTGGATGGTTTTAAAGCATGGGTAGAGGCAAAGCATCGACAACCAAAAATCCGTAAATGAGAGTATTGCAGAGTTTTACAAAATAATTTTTCAAAAGGCGATTTGTTTTGTAGAAGGGGTGTAGGGGTGCAGTTAATCAAATATGTTGCAGTGAGAATGGCATCACCCCAAAAACACTTTGGTAAGTTAGATTGAAAAAGGAGAGCACGAGCAACATTTAGTAAGTGTCTATGTTTTCGTTCGGCAACACCATTTTGTTGGGGTGTGTTGATGCAACTCGTTTGGTGCAAAATCCCTTTTGAGGAATAAAAATCGGTGCATTTAAATTCTGGGCCGTTATCGCTACGAACGATTTTAACTCTTTTTCCAAATTGGTTTTCAATAAGAAGGAGAAATTGGACCACAAGAGGGCGGGCCTCGGCTTTGGTTTTCATAAGGTAAATCCATGTAAATTTGGAAAAATCATCAACGATAGTTAAAAAAATATCGAGCCCCTGACAAAGATGGAGTGTTATAACCACCCCAAATATCCATATGAACTAAATCAAAACAAGAAGAAGTGATAGAAGTACGTAAAGGAAAAGAATTCCGAGTTTGTTTAGCTAAAGGACAAATAGGACAAAGAGTATCATTGCAAGATTTATTATTAAAAAACGGTAATAAAGAAGAAACTTTGGATGAAGGATGCCCAATACGTTGGTGCCAAATGGAATCCGAAACTGTGGTGGAGGAATTGCAAGCACTTCGGATGGGCTGTTGGTTGAAGCAATATAGTCCATCTCGGTCATAAGCAGTCCCAATCGTCTTCCCCGTTCGGATGTCCTGAATGAAACATATTTGTTTTAAAAAGATTGATGCATAAAAAGAGTCACGAGCAAGTTTACTAATGGACAATAAGTTAACAGAAAAATGTGGAATGCACAATACATCGAATAAAAATAATGAGGGGCTTATAACAGCAGTACCAATATGTGAAACAGGATAGGACTTGCCATCAGGGAGATGTACAAATCGATTATGGACAAGTTTGAATTTTTGGAGAAAACGAGTATGGTGAACGATATGGTCGCTAGCTCCGTTGTCCATAATCCAATTTGTTTTTGAATATGAATTTAACGAAATAGAAGTCGTACATGAGAAGTTGTCACAATCAGATGCCTTACCCACAAAATTAGCAGAGGAGTGATTGTTGGGAGGCATCTGATCAGTTGGTTGAATGGTATTGTGATCGGACAGCCTTAAGCGATGGATAAAATCCATCATCTTTTGATAATCTGACGAAGAGATGGAGAACTGATCCATGGAGTCGGCCGTGTTGTTGACGCTCGAGTTCCCTTGACCGGTTGACATGGCTCGTTTGCGTTTCCGACAATAGTCAATGGTATGGCTTTTCCCATTGCAAAAGGAGCATATAAGATGGGATCTGCAATTTTTGGTGTTGTGATTTGTCATCTTACATTTCTCACAAAATTTTGCATCCCCATCAATTGGAGTTTCCTTGGGACGTTGTACCGAAAAAGCCGATATCTCGTTTGTCATCGAGGGCTTAGCATTTGACATTTTTGCTTGTTGCTCTTGCATTAACACCATTTGGTAAGCCTTGTTGGGCTCGGGAAAAGGGTCCAAGCCAATGATGGTACTTCGGCTTTGCTCAAATTCAGGATTGAGTCCCATCAAAAATTGCATAGTCCGTTGATTGTTGAGGAAATTGGTTATGGAAGGGGCAGCCGTGCAGTTGCAAGGTGGGAAAGAAGATGGTGCATCTTTTTCATCCCATAGTGCCTTAAGCTTAGTAAAGAAAGAGGTAACGGAATCCGTTCCTTGACAACAATCGTGAATTTCTTTTTCGATATGGAATAAGGAGACAATATTATTATGAGAGAAGCGCTCTTTAAGTTCAAGCCAAATACCTCTAGCATCTTTGCAGTGGATCACACTTTTGGAGATCTCTTTTGACATTGATCCGAGTAACCAAGTCTTGACAAGAACATTGCATCGCTCCCATTGCAACTCCTCAGTGGGCTTGTTGGTTGGTTTTGGGAGTGTTTCGTCAATGAACCCGGTCTTGTTTTTGATGGTTAAAGCCATCGTCATGAACTGTTGCCATGTTGTATAATTATCTTCCACCAACGGTTGTGACACGAGGACAGCGCCAGGTTGATCGGAGTGGTGGAGAAAGAGAGGATGATTAAATTTCTCCCATGGCTCGGAATGTACTTGCACCATGTTATTGGGTGGAGTTCCGTTTGTCATGGGGATTTGTAGGAAGGATCGGTGTTTGATAGTACGAGAATAAACCTAAAAAACTGATACCATGAAGAAAGGTAAAACAGTAGCAAAATACTTTGTATTTCTTTCACTTGTGTTTGCATATAGATGTTTACAAAGATATATAGTAGAGGAGTGAAAATAGGCGTTAGATACATTGTGCAGAAGGAGTGAAAGTAGGAGAGGTTGTTGTACATGTAAGGTAACAATCAATCTTAGAGATAATTGAGGCAAGATTATCTTTAAGAAAGAAAAGGAACGTTGGAGACTTTGTATGGTTGCCTTTCTTGTGCTGTTGCCATAGATATGAGATTCTATTCTTCAATACTTTGGACTTATCTACCATGACAATGTCGTTTGCAAACATCATAAACCACGGGACCCTCTTGGATCTCACTCGTCAAAACGTCTAGCACCAACATGAAAAAAAGGGGCTCAAAGATGATCCTTGATGTAGAGCTAACCCTACCTTAAAACACTTTGTATCCCTGCCCAAGGTATAAACATTGGTCAACTAACCCTAATACATGTCTTTGACGATTCTGATAAATCTGTTAGACACCTCTTTAATTGATAAGCTCTTCCAAATCAACTCTCTTGGCACCCTATCACATGCTTTCTCTAGATTGACAAAAACTATATGCATATTCTTCTTTCTCTCTCAATATTAGGAATGCTCATGGGTCGGGTCGGATCGACCCGTAAAAATTTTTACTTTTGACCCACGGGTCACGGGTCTAACTGGTCGGGTCGCGGATCGACCCGCTTGACCCGTTAAATTTATAATATATTAGACTTGACCCAAAAAATATAAAAGTAAAGGGTAGCAAGTAGCACTTGCTGGAAGTCTCGAACTCATAGATGAATTGATAAAATTCGTAATTAACTACTACATACCCAACTCACCAATTGTGCGGAGGTTGACCGGATGAATTGATGAAATTAACTAATTAAGTTACAAAATTACCCATCTAAGTTACAAAATTAGAGCGAGTGGTGCGGAGGTCGGAGTCGGGGAAGCTAGGAAGAAGCGGAGGAAGAGGACGAGCGCCGCTCTACGCCGGCGGGTGAGACCGAGCGAGCAAGGAAGCTTGGAGCGAGCTTGGACCCCATGGAGCGAGCGAGTGAGCGCGGAGATCTGGAGGGCTGGCGAGCATGGAGATCTGGAGGGCTGAGCGAGAGCCGGCGATGGCGTGCGAGCGTCTGGCAGGCGGGAGAGGGCTGAGCGATGGCTTAATGGATAGAT
This sequence comes from Fallopia convolvulus, assembly GCA_964016875.1. Classification (NCBI taxonomy): domain Eukaryota; kingdom Viridiplantae; phylum Streptophyta; class Magnoliopsida; order Caryophyllales; family Polygonaceae; genus Fallopia; species Fallopia convolvulus. The sequence goes on along the minus strand of OZ024718.1, from coordinate 62,064,655 downwards.
CTAGGGTTTCACGGGGAACATCAGGATGGGTCATAAAATGAAATGGAGGAGTCGTAGTCTCCAGTCCCCATTTACAGTATAAAATATAAAGGTGAATTTTTTTTAATAGGGTGCGAGTCGTGCGGGTCGACCCGCAACCCGGCGGGTTTTGCCCGATCCGACCCGCACCCGAATTTTTTTTGGAAAAATTGACCCGCGACCCGACCCGTACGGGTTGCGGGTCGCGGGTGACCCGACCCGTTGAACATCCCTACTCATTATATGCTTTTGTCAACCTCCTCAGTACATGAATAGCCTCTATAGATGACCTCTTTGGCATAAAACCGAAATAATTTTCTAACACTTTGACGAGCCTCCTCAAGCTCAACTCGATAGCCTTCTCCCACAACTTCATTGTGTGGCTAAGAAGTTTAATACCCTATAATTGTTATTTTTGCACGTCACCTTTGTTATATAACGGGATCAAATTACTAAGCCTTCACTCCTTTGGCATCTAAGCCATCTTGAAAATGACATTGAAGAGTGTTGCTAGCCACTCCAATCCTTTCCAAACTTCCACCTAGATCTCATCCCACTCTACTACTCTCATGTTACTCCTTTTTTGGACCACCTCATCTACTTCCTTCGTAGAAAAGTGCCTGTAGAAATAGCAACTTTCTTGACCCCCCTCCCCCCAAAAAAAAACAAAACCCATCAACTCTTTGCCATCTCATAACCTTCATTTAGAACACCATAAAAGTACCTCTCTCGTTGTTGTCTGATTCGCCATCCCAACGTTTCTTCGGCCCTCCTCTCCCTCTACGTACTTCTCCAAGGGCCAGCCTCTCACACCGGCGAACTGGTTCCTCAGGACCCCGCCTTTGAACATGCCCAAACCAACACAATCTTGATTCTCGCAGCTTATCACCTATACTGGCTACCCCCACTCTGTGTCTTATCACTTCATTTCTGATTTTGTCCAGTAACGTGTGCCCACTCATCCACCTTAACATTCTCATTTCAATTACCATCAGCCTCTTTTCCTGTGCTTTCGTGGTGGGCCAACACTCCCCCCATAGAGGATGGCCGGTCTTATCACTGTTTTGTAGAATTTTTCCTTTAGCTTAAGGGGTACTTTCTAATAAATTATAATGTATGTAGATATTTAATTAAGAGATCCATGATATCCTTGTAAAGATAGTTACAGAACACCTAACTAATAGGCACAATGATCCTCTTTTACTTTTAGGTAAGTATCCAATTTTCATATCCATGCAATTTCATTTGGCCTTTTATAGTGTTTATTATAGTTCATGCCCCAAATTTTTTTTCTAATAATAAAAATACCTTTGTTTTTTTAAATTTGCATCAATGTCCAAAAAAAAATACCTAAATACCCAATTTAATTGCCTGCATACCCCAATTCTCAAATTTATTACTTTCAAAAAAGGTAAATTGTTAAAATTAATTAATTTTATTCTATTATAATAATTAAAATAGTGAACAAAAAGGTTTTTCATATTCATTTCATAAATTTATCAAATCAAAACCTAAGTTGTTGTTGGTCTTTGCAATGTACAGCCGCTCTTAATTAGTTTCAAGCATCTAAACCTTTCTCCATCACCATGCCGCCGAAGTTTGACCGTCGTAAGTTGTGGATGTGTTCGTTCGGATTATCGTAGGTGAGGTCGGAGCGGTGAGTTCACCGGCGCCGAAGATTAGGCCACTCGGTATCTCTCCAGAGAAGACATGGCCAAGGAGACAATGAAGGATTGGAAGGATCTCCGTGTCACCGTGAAGAAGTGTCAAAGGTGACGACGGTGTCGCCGGTGGCGACGTTGATGAAAGTGGCGGAGGGAGTTCATACCCAATGGGGGTCGTAGCCCCCACTGGGATTTTCAATTTTTTCTTTTTTTAAAAAATATAGTAAAAAAAACTAGGTTATTTGATAAAAACTAATTTATTTGGTCAGAAAATAGAAGATTAATTTTTTTTATGTATATATAAAATATATTGAAATGGTTTTTTATACATAAAAATACAAAATTTTATATATAATTTTTTTTATATACAGAAAAATACAATTTTTTCCATATTTTATTAAAAAATACAAAAAAAAATTCCTGACTTCGCTAGAAATATTTCTGTAGTAAAAAAAATTATCAACGGAATTTAGCCCCCACTGACACAAATTCCTGGCTACCCCAATAGTTGATGATCAAGGCGCTTAGGGAGCCGGAGAGGGACATGAAGAAGATTAGTTAAGAACATCAAGCGCAACAGTTTGGTCAAGGAGATTCCTTGTGTTTCTATTGGGTGCACGATGGACTAAAAGGATCCCAAAATTTTGCAGGATGAGATCTCCGGTGGCGGTGGGGATGTGGGTGCACGATGGATGTTGGAATTTTGGATTGATGATTATGAGAGTAGGTTAATTGAAGTGCCGTTTAGAATTTGATTCTTAATTAAATTGTCCCTTTTGATTTTGGTCTTTGAATGAATTATCATACTTTGATCTTTGAAATGGCCCTTTATAATTATCATACATTTACTTTCATGAAAATTAATTTCTTTTCTATTTTTAAAATTTAAAAGAAAATAAGAAAACACAAATTTTTATAATGAAAATGTCACACGTCTTATTGTATAAAATGCCCAAAAGGGCACATCTTGCCATTTAACCTAAAAAGGGATATTTTTTACATTAACAATTTATTTTGGGGCATATATGCAAATTCGCTTTTGATATATTTATATTGTAATTAGTTACATGGTTGAAGACTTGAAGGTGTTGAGAGCCACTCATCGCTAAGAAGGTTCCCAATACAGTTGCGTTTGTACGTAATTGTTTGGAATTAAAATATAGAGTATTTTCTGAACGATGTTTTGGGTAGGGATGTTACCCGACCCGGTAAACTTCTGGGGAAGAATATGCTTCAATTTTTTGGGGAAGAATATGCTTCAAATAAATTGTCTAGGTCATCAAGGCGTCATTTACTAGTGGGACTCAATTTCCTTCTTTTCCACCCGATTTTCCGTATTTTCATTCTATTGTCAACAGCCATAGCAGCAAAGCTTGGTTCTTTGTGGGATTCTTGAATAAGGTCAACCCAGAAACCAAAGACAACCAAAGACAACCAGATAACACAATCTGTAAATGAAAATTGAGGGGAAAAAATAGTCATTAAAAACAAATTTCAATAACAATTTGGAGCTGGGTGCGATGGCGGGCAAGACAGATTAAATCCTCTCTTATACATACAGGTAGACCTGTCAAAAACTGACCTAACCCGCTAACCCGACCCGTCCGATAATTTTAGGGTCAAGACCTGAAAATTTGAACCCGAAACCCGAAATAAACCGAACTCGATAGAACCCGAAGCCCGTTGGGTTGAAACCTGAAACCCGTTGGGTTGACCGATTTAATATATTTATAAAAAAAAATTTAATTTATTTTGAAACTTATAATATATTTTATTATTAAAATAAATAAAAATAATATATTATAATCAAATATTATTATTTAATTAAAAATTAATTTTAATAATCATAAGAAAAAAGGAGATTTTAGACCCGCTGGTCAACCCGACTTGACCGAAAACCCGCTACAACCCGACCCAATTGACCCGTGACCCATAACGAACCGGAACCCGATTTAACCCGAACCCAAAATGACCGAACCCGAATCCGCCCGACCCGACCCGATTGACAGGTCTACATACAGGTAATGCATTTTAATTAATAACTACCAAACACACATTTTCAACATTAATGCATTATTATGTACAACTCAAATCTCACGTAATACAAATTCAATTTTATATGAGATCCAAGATTCCAAATGGACCCTTGATTTTTTAGTAGAATTTTTTGTATCAACCTTAAACCGCCAGCCCCTCCCTCACCCCATGGGCCCGGGGCGGTCTCCGAACAGCCTATTGGGCCGGGCTTGCCTTGGTAATCCATGAAATGCAACCCTGGATGCACGTGAAACGAAACAATAAACGGTCAGAAGTTAGAATTGTAGCTAAGATGACAAAAACACCACCTTCATATAGAATTAACTTCTTTTTTCCTTAAAAACTCTTGTGATGAGTTCTCCAATCAAGCAAGTATTATTTGTCACATGAGCACATAAATTTACCTTGCAAAATAGTTGGATCGCCTATAGCATGATATGCTATTCAGCTGAGATACTATCACAAATCTGAAGATCAACCTACAATATAATAAACTTATCAAAATCTGTTATCCACTTGACATAACAAAAGAAGTTGAAAATTTGTCACTCAATACAATAGCAAGAATAAATCAACAATTCTCACCTCTTGAAGTATGGTTCATCCTCCAACTAACGTTGGTGGCAGTATAAACTCATAGCTGTATACTTTCAAATCTGAAATGGTCAGAAATTTTCCGTTCCTTTGTCAATGATCCACCTGGCATCAATAGCAAGTATATTATTATTGTTTTCCATAAGACTGAAACGATGAAAATTTTGAAAAAGTGCAAAGGATGGTGACAAACCGTATGACATGCCCGGTATGAAAGTTCAAGAGCCTCCCCCCATTGATTGAGTTTAATAAGCTCCATTATAGGGGTAAAAAAGACAAGTGAATCCAAACTAACCCCCTGCCTTCGCAAATCAACAAACAAGTGGAACGCTTCATTAACTTGAGATGCAAGGCACAGGCTCTTAATCAACAAAGAATATGTCTCAGTTAAAGCAGATGAATCAGAGATGGATGGAATCTCTTTACACAGTTTCAAAGCTCGGTCAAGTTTCCCAGCCTTGCAAAAGCTATCAATCAGAATTTGGTATACTGGAGCAATTGGCAAATCAATATTCTCACTCAAAACATCTATCAGATCAAGAGTGGTCAAGAAATCCCTGCTGAAGCCTTCAATGACCTTTTGATAACTTGAAATCTGCATTGGCCAGTATGTCTGTTTCATCTCTTCCAATAGGCAGTAAGCATCATCCAAAAAGCCAACATTGCAACAATGTTTAATCAATACTCTGTAGGTCACGTAATTCGGTGCACAACCTTTTTGGCTCATCTCACTGAAGAGCTCAAGGCATTTTTCAACTTTATTGGCTTTTCCAAAGCCATCTATAATTGCAGTATAAGTTACAACATTGGGCCGGCAGCCTTTTTCATCCATCATCAGCATAAGCTTGTAAGCTTCATCTATCTTGCCAACTTTACACATACCATCAATCATCTCAGTATATATTACAACATTTGGAGCACAGAAATCTTCCAACATTTTAGACAATACTTTTAGAGCAAGATCTAGCCTTTTATCTTTAAACATCTTATCAATTAAAGAGCCATAAGTGTACTCAGTCGGGCTGTAACCTTGCTCAGACATTTTGGAGAAGACCTTTTGTGCCTCATCAAGCTTGTTTGCTTTGCAAAGTCCATCAATAAGAGCATCATATACAATTTGGTTAGGCTCAACACCATCTGCCAACATTACATCTAATAAGTCACCAGCCTCTTCTACTTTGTGTGCTTTGCACAGCCCATCAACTAGAGCTCCATATGTAAATACATTTGGTTGAGTGGCATTTTCATCATTATCCCTGAAGTATTTATCCACATTGGGCAAATTTTTATTTCCCTGCATCCTAGAGTAGATCTGGCAAGCCTTTTCTGTATTTCCAGCTTTACAGTAACCATCAACAAGAGCAGTATATGTCACAACATTTGGTATGCATCCATCTGATAACATTCTCTCAAAAAGATCATTGGCAATATCTGTATTCCTCACTTTAAGATAAGCATGAATGAGTGACGTGTAAGTCACCACATTAGGTGAACAACCGCCATGGACCATTTCATCAAACCACTTGCGGGCCTGTGTAACAAGGCCAGCCTTACAGAAACCGTCAATTAGTATACTGTAAGTGTACACATCAGGAACAACGCCATTCCCTTTCATTTCTTCAAACAGCAGGAAAGCATTTTCAACCCGCATACCATTACAAAGGAATTCAATCACCTTAGAGTACGTACTAGCATCTGGTACAAAACCCTTACTTGTCATTTCATGAATGATCCTATATGCCTTTTCGAATTTCCCAGCTCCACAGAGGCATCTAGCAAAATTAGATAGATTGATTTTATTCAATAACAAGCCACCATCGAGCATTTCACCATAGACTTTCTCTGCCAACTCCAACGCAGCTGAGCTAGGCAACTCTTCATTGCCACATATAGAACCAATTACTATGTTATACACAACATAACCTGGCTGGCAACCACAGGTTTGCATTTTCTTTAGCAGTTTATAAGCATAAGAATAATCCCCTGTTTTGCAGTAGGCATGAACAAGCGAATGAAATATTTTGTGGTCAGGATAGCAGCCTTCGGCCATCATCATACTCAAAATCCTCTTACATCGCCCGAGTTGCTTTTTATTCAGGCACCCACAAAGCAATGTCCTATAAGTCACCACATTAGGCATGGAAGAACCACACCTCATCCTATTCAACAAATCCATGGCTTCATCAAAAAGCGAAGCCTCACACAACCCCGAAATCATTCTAGTGTAGAGTATTGTATCGGGTACAACCTCTTCCTTTTCAATCAAATCAATAGCTTCTCTCCAATTACCGGCCTTGCAAAGGGAATACGCAAACAAACCCAATGTATCCAAATCCATTTGTATTCCCCCATCCACCATTTCTCTATGAATCAAAACAGCAGTGTCAAACCTCCCTGCTTCCAAGAACACCCGAGCAAGAGCAAGATAGGTCAACTTCGATGGCTTGTATCCAAAATCCTTAAGCCTCCCGAGCTCCTCCAATGCCAAATTCCACCTCCCACCTCTACAGCACTTCTGAACCACCACATTCATCAACCTCCCCAGCACCTCCCTATCATCTGCCCCAATCTCTCGAAGCAGGTCATCAGGCACTCTATCACTCCCACCGCGCCCAATCAGCTTAACAAGGGCGTCATAAACCTGTGTAGTGTGCGCATAGCCAATTTGTCTAGCAGCCCAAAGGAAGAACTGGACACCCAATTTAGGGTTTTTCACAAGACCTAGTACTTCAACCACCAGTGATACATTCAGCCTTTCCCTAAACTGCCTAAGACGCCTCTCAACTTCGACGGATAACACATTGTCACCATAACCCGAACTCAGAGCATCTACTATCAAAACGGAGTCGTCAGAGAACTTACCGGCAGGAGAACGAGAAGCGTCTGATACGATGTCCAGGCGCAGGAAGGCGAAGTCCTCCGGCGAGACCGTTTCGTGATACGGTTCGCCCGGGGCAATCAAGCCGTCTAGGGATTCACGCGAAGCGGAAGGGGGAGGAGAGGAATTGATGGTGGTAGAGAAGTTGTGGGATTGGAGGAAAGAGAAAATGGGGAGTGAAAGAGGAGGAGAATTCGGAGTTGAGCGACACAATCGAACAAATAGCAGTGGCGAAGGCTTTGAGGCGGAGAGAATCAGCCGGAGAAATCGACGGCTCATACCCCCAGGAATTTGATGGAGATGAGAGGCTTCTTCCCTGAAGGCGGGGTTTTGAGGGGGTTTAGGCTTCAGCCCTTCTTCAATGGCTGCTGCTTCAGTTCAAGGCCCGGGTAATGTTATTGGGCGGGTACGTAACGACCCGAACCCGCTTTACTATTTGGGCTGAACTCATTGTCATAAACGAATTGACCTTCGTTTCCTTTCGCAAAATTGTTTAAAATAACCTAACCTTTTAATACCGCGGTAATTAGCCTATGGTTTTAAAATTATACTTAAAAACCTAATATTTTTAAATGATTGTGGGGTTTTAGCCTCGACCTTCTATGTGACAGAGGACATGACATGTAATCCAATCCTCCTAGTTTGATGGTAATTAGAAAATTATGTATTTAAGATAACTAAAAATATATTTAAAAAGCTAAAAAGAAAAATTTATAACATTGAAAGAAAAAACATTTGAAGAAGATAAGTAAAAACAAATTCATTACCTTGCTAAAAAAACACTACCTCTTGAAAAGATGTGACCCCCGAGAAACGCTCTTTGTCCCCAACCTCATCTTCCAAACCCTAACTCTCAACTGTTCACCATCAACCCAAAAATCCAAACAATTCTCTCCACATCTAGTGGTTTAAGCCTCAGTTGCTCTCATCCCCTCTCAAACAATCATTAATTGTACCATCCTTATACTTACCAAACCATGATTTTAGTTCTCTCTCTGTATTGGTGGTGGTGCGACGACTTTGCTTGTGGTTGTCCGGCGACGGGGCTTCGCGGTGATGGCGGCACTTTCAGTGGGATTCAACAAGTTCGACAGCCATCCTTATTTGTGGATCTTCGTTTTGTTGATTCTGATCTCTTTATTGACAAACTAATGAAAAGATGAAAAAAAGGAAAGCTCGGGGAAAGAAAACCGCTGAGAAGGCAAAATCATTTCTTACATTGCCGAGAAGGCACATATTTTCTAATTTTATGACCAATTGTATGAGAAATCAAAACATTTGGATTCTTTGATTAAGAACCCCATGTTGTGGATATTCATTTTGTTGATTCCGATCTCCAAATTAATTTTACTTATGGTGTGTTTTGTATTCGATCTAGCAAAGCCTCATTTTGTTAACAGAAAATTCTTTGATCATTTGATTTTTGAAAATTTGGTTTCTACTGAATTTGTTGGAATCTTGTTTGCACGTTGATCTCTATCCAATGGCCTTATTCCCCAGTTTTTTGGCTTATTTCTGTACCATTTTGTAACTTTTGTGGTTGTCTCGGTTCTTATCGATTATCTTGGTTGACGGGTTGTGATCCGCCTTTCTGTTCGGCTCCGGTGTCCATATGAACTTGCTTTGTGATCTCTCGGATGTATGTTGACTGCTCTCTATGGCGGGCCCGTACGATTAAACACCGTCTTTTACCACCGGCCTACCTTTCAACTTTACCTTTGTGTTTCTTTGTTACGCTTGGTTACTTGTGGGGCAAGTTTGAACATTACTTGCGCTACAAGTTTAATTTACTTGTATTGCAAGTATTAATTACTTGCAGCGCAAGGTTTTTAAAAAAATAATTTTTTTTTGCAGGATGGCTCGTATTTTATTTGTGTAATAATCTCTCAAAGAGCTGGAGTTGTATTTGGTTTCGGATCGAGTTACATTAGGCCAGGTCGCTTTGTGCTTAGAGACTTCTGAAGATCCTTCATCTCGGTGGAGGGAACTTCAAATGTCCATTTCACACACCTGGGTGGGTTGGCCTTCCGCCTGCGGCGCTAAGAATTTTAGTGCTTTATCCACCCTGATTCTAAATTCATTTTGCTCTTTCTTTTTAAGGGTTTGTACTACCCCTAGTCGTTCCTGCTCGCCTTGTATGTGGCTTCTTTTTCGATTCACCTAGCCGTCCAGGGCTGCCGTTTTTTACGGCCTCTTGGGCTACCAAGTCTGTTTGGTACTCTGAATTCTTACCTTTTCAAAAAAAAATCATTACCTTGCTCTTGTTCAGCGCTTGAGAAAAATCTATATCTCTGCCATCCTCTCCTTCTTCTTTCATTTATGGCTTCTTTGTCCAATTAATCAAAATCAAAACCAATTCTCAAATCTCCTAACCCTCTCAATGGATTTAATGAATTCATGAATCCCCTTTCTCTACAGCTTCCATATCCAAAAGCAAGCGGAGGAAGTTGATGGGAATGAGCTCTCAAATCAGATCGACCTCAAGGTGTTCGACGAAACACCAAAGTAGACCAACAACATTCAAACCAAGTTGCAAAAAGAGCCAAGCCAATGGGAATTCATTGTTGCCAAGGAACCTTTTAGTTCGGCTGCTCACTAGGTGCTTGATGAAATGCTCGAGCCACAAGCTGATTTGAAGAACTTATAGGTGAGTGATTTGTCGAATGCTAAGTGTTTATTGGTTGTTAATGAGGAAGATACTGATTTAATTAAGAAGTTAGATGAGTTTTTTGTACAAGAGCATTATATAAGAGTGAGTTTTGATCCTGGTGGAAAATTCAAAGTCACATCAAAACTAATGGTTGCAAAGGAATTTCTAGATCTAGTCGCCCACCAGGCGTTTGATGAAATGCATGAGTCACAAATTTGTCATGAACATGACTTGCTTGATGAGGTTAAAGAATGTAATGAGTGTGACACCCCTATACCCTATGACGTATACTTTGAAAAAACTTATTTCTTATATAAACATATAGCTCACATATATCAACTATCCACGTAAGCACATAGCGGAAATTAAAAACCATAAAAGGTTGCACACACACAAACATCTATGTTGTTACTTCTCATATTAAAACATCTGTCACTCTAACTTATATTACAACTCATATGTCCATGATGCAAAATGAGGAGGATAAGGTTGCTTAGAGCTTCAGCCGGCCGACCTGTATGAATGTGACCTCTAAACGGACACACGTCAGTAAGAACTAGCTGAACCTGAAAAATTGTTTTGCGATTTACGTGAGTCGCATACTCAGTGAATATAAATCATCATCAATTATTTCACACAGAGTCAAACATTTAGTCCATGTCCATATTCATACATATTATATATGTCATATATGAATTTACTATGCAAATGCAAATGCTGATGTTTCCGATTCTTTATTCTGTGAACTGTTCAAGCCTGAATCTGCCCCGGGTTTACTGTATATGGACTCTTATGGTCCCTGTAAGAATTATGACCCGTAGGTCCTGTATGATCCGTAGATCCTGTATTGATCCGAAGATCTTGTATGACCCGTAGGTCCTGTGATACAAATTCAGGGCAAGACAGTCACATGTCCTTTTAAATCTCATGCAATATGCTATGCAATCAAGTGCATCCTGTAATCATATATCATATGTCATCTGCTATCAAACTTTCTGTGCAAACAACTCTGGAAATTTCAGAGCTATCATACATATCCATATAACTCATATAACACACATATCCATAAAACACATATATCCATATTGCACATATAGCACATAGGGTTGAATCTCCGGTCTATACTCACCTGTCAAGACAGATACTATATCTCTTCCCTTTCTCTTTGACCACGATCTATGACTTGTGCTCCTATATATAACCCAATGCAAATTAGGCTATTTACTCTTATAAACTCTAACCCCAAATGCAATGAAATGCCAGAATGCATTACAACTTCTTGTGCATCTTTCCAAATCCTTTAAAACTTGACAACAATAAACTATATATATAGAAGAACTTTTTTCTAGTTCAAACCTTTATGAAAAACTCGATCAAATGGCTCCCTATTATCATTACAAGGAAAACCCTAAAATTACTCTGAAATCTTTTTCCGAATATAAATCCGATATCGAAAACACCCTTTGAAAACTATAGATCAACTGATTTCTCAATCGAAAACCACTGTAGATCTAGATATGGAAAAATTAGAAAAATCCAGATAAACCATTAACTAATTAAAAACTTACCATACTACGCTTGTACTTTAGGATTAAAACCCGATTGAAGAGATCTTGTACCAAAACCGAATCAAAACAACAAAACCTTTACTATTCTTTTTTTTTCTCCTCTCTTTCTTTTCTTTCTCTGATCTACGTACATAATTTACTCAAATGAACAAAACCAAGTTATATAAGAGAGAGAGTCGGCAAAAATTTGAGTCGGCTAAACATTTATAAATTCGCAATTTTCATCCTCAAATCTCATTTACTACAAACTTTACCCTGAAATAATTATTAATTAACTTTTTCTTAAAAACTTTTTAAAATATAATAATCTTAATTCGAAAATAAATATTACTTTTAAAAATCCACTATATATCATGCCAATATGCTATGCATATGCTCTTACTCTTATATGAATGCAGAATGACGTATGCATTTTGGTCGAGGATGTTACAATGAGTTCACTGATGATGATATGAATCCAAACATGAGATTTATGCTGGTTCAGAATTCTGATGGGTTGAAAACATTTGCAACACCTCGGGTAGTGTGGATTGAAGAAAAAGATGGAAAGAAAAGAGAAGACTCGATCGAGAACTCAATCTTGAACTCACTTAGTGGCCCATGGAGATGGGAATTACACACCCACACAACCTTGTCAACCACAACCTATTCACTACTGGTGGAATTCAAATCCGATGAGGCCAAAATCATGATAGGATAGTAAGGCTACAAATGCTACTTGAAGAGCTGAAAATCATGATAGGATAGTGAGGGAGAAAGGTGATGTTGTGCTTGCTAGTATGCATTATGGAATTTCATATTTGTATTTAAGTTATGGTGTAACCTTATTTCAATGAAAGAAGTTTGTTTACTATCATAATTGAGTTTGTGACCTTATGGAATCTCCTTATTTGAATGTGTCTTGAATTTTAAGTTTGTGACCTTATGTTGTCACCTTATCCAGATTTTATTTGAATGTGTGCTGAATTCTGTTGGAAACTAGAAGGAAATCTTCCTTTATTGGAAAATTTGGTGATAGAATTCAGTTGAATAAAATAACAAACCAACGTTCAAAAAAGTTGATCAATAATCTGGAAATAAAGAATAGTTGTATACAATTATTGATCATAGTTGTTAATCTGGAAGGAAATCCTATTTGTATCTATTTGCTCTAACCTCGATCGATCATCAATAATCTGGAAACAAACCAACGTTGTTGTGTCCCCCAAATCAGGGTTTCTCTTTTGACGATGATTTGTACTGTGAAGAAGAAGAAATTGAAGGGTTTCATTAGCGTAGAATGGAAAAATGTTCTAATTTTCAATGTAATTTTTCTTAAAAAAATATAATTGTATTTTTCCTTTTAAATTATATTTTGTCTAGTCATAATAACACATGGATTACCATGTCATCACATTTAATAAGTTCTTTGCCACATGGAAGGTCGAGGCTAAAAACCGCAATCATTTAAAAAGGTCAGGTTTTTAAGTGCGATTTTGAAACATTAGGCAAATTACCTCAACAACATTAAAAGGTTAGGCTATTTTAAACAATTTTGCCATTTCCTAATTTCCATAATATCCTGCCAAATTAAAAATTAGGGAAATTCCGGTTGGTACCCTCGAGTTTACATATAATGGTACCAACCAGAGTTTTTGGTTAACTAAATTTAAATATGTTATATATAGTTTTAGTTTCGATGATGACCACTCTTGTGATAAGGACTTCTGGCTAAAGTGAGAACTAATTTCAACCATTAGATTTACCTCATTAATTTTTATTGAATGGTCAAGATTTTTTTAAATTTTTTTTTATGTTCTTTGTTAAAAAATCTTTAAAATGTTAAATATGACAGTTCAATTTTTATATACTATGAGTTCATTTTTATACATTAGAAGTTCAATTTTTTATGTTAGGAGTTCAATTTTCTATATTGTATGAGTTCAATTTTTATATTGTATTAGTTCATTTTTTTTTTATCGATGATAAGTTTAACTTTTATGTGCTTTGAGTTTATTTTTCATATAATTCGATTTTCACAAAACAAAAAAATATTAAAAAATAATAAATGATTTTTTTCCAATTTCAAAACTAATTTTTTTTTTACAAAATAACCTTAATAAATCTTAAATATGGCAGTTCAATTTTTATATACTACGTACAAGTTCATTTTTATACACTAGAAGTTCATTTTTTATGTTATGAGTTTAATTTTTCTATACTATATGAGTTCAATTTTCATATTCTACGAGTTCATTTTTTTATCCATGATAAGTTCAATTTTTATGTGCTTTTAGTTCATTTTTCATATAATTTAATTTTCACAAAAATAAAAATAATTAAAAATTAAAAATTTAAAAACTTAAAATGAAAAAATCTTGACCATTCAATACATAATAAAGAAGTAAATTCAATGGTTGAGATAAGTCCTTATAACACCCCCAAATTATCTCGGGAATGTCACACGCCAGTGACCTCGGATTTTAAATCTCCGAAGCCACCCAAGGCTTTGCACCAGTTTGAATTTTTGTAAAGACATGTATTAAATTATATAAATGAACGATAGCGGAAGACATTTGAAGGCAAATTCAATTTGTATTCAAACTTTCTTTTACAAATAAAAATTTCCTTAACAATATGAAGAATTCAGCGGAAATTAACTAGAATTTCATTGTATGACAGTCAAACTTTTTTAATAAAAATGAAGCTAAACTACTTATAAAACCTTCTTGTAAAGTATCATGGGCTCCATTCATCATCACCTTGTGTGACACCCCTATACCCTATGACGTATGCTTCGTAAAAATTATCTCTTGTATGCACAGATAATTCACATATACCAACTATTTACGTAAGCACATAGCAGACATTAACAACCATAAAAGGTTGCACACACACATTTATGTCGTTACTTCTTATACTAAAACATCTATTACTCTAACTTCTATTACAACCCATATCGTCTATGATGCAAAATGAGGAGGAGAAGGTTGCATTGAGCTTTAGCCGACCGACCTGTATGAATGTGACCTCTAAAAGAGACACACGTCAGTAAAATCTAGCTGAACCTGAAAAATTGTTTTGCGATTTACGTGAGTCGCATACTCAGTGAATATAAACCATCATCAATTATTTCACACAGAGTCAAACGTTTAGTCCATGTACATATACATACATATTATACATATGTCATATAGGAATTTACTCTGCAAATGCCGATGTATCCGATTTATTATTCTGTGAACTGTTCAAGCCTGAATCTGCCCCGGGTTTCCATTACCGACTCTTTTCCATATACCAACTTTTATTTTCTTTTTCCTTTTTTTTTCCATTACCGCCATTACCGACTTTTAGGCATCTTAGGCCTCATTTGCTCAATTACCATCTCTTAGGCATCTCAGCCTCATGTAGGACCCGTAGGTCTCTTTTGTATACAAATTCAAGGCAAGACAACCACAGATCCTTTTAATCTCATGCAATATGCTATGCAATCAAGTGCATCCTGTAACCATAAAAGTCACTTAGACACATATACATACATATACATACATATACATACATATGTCATATAGGAATTTACTATGCAAATGCCGATGTATCCGATTTATTATTTTGTGAACTGTTCAAGCCTGAATCTGCCCCAGTTTTCCATTACTGACTCTTTTCCATATACCAACTTTTCTTTTCTTTTTCCTTTTTTTCCATTACCGCCATTACCGACTTTTAGGCATCTTAGGCCTCATTTGCTCAATTACCATCTCTTAGGCATCTCAGCCTCATGTACGACCCGTAGGTCTCTTTTGTATACAAATTCAGGGCAAGACAGTCACAGATCCTTTTAATCTCATGCAATATGCTATGCAATCAAGTACATCCTGTAACCATATATCATATGCCATCTGTTAACATACCTTTTGTGCAAACAACTCTGGAAATTTCAGAGCTATCATATAAAACACATATATCCATATAATCCATATAACACATATATCCATATAGCTCATAAAACATATATATCCATATAGGTCATGAAACATATATATCCATATAGCTCATATAGAACATATAACACATAAGGTTGAATCTCCGGTCTATACTCACCTGTTTAAGACAGATACTATATCTCTTCTCCTTTTCCTTGACCACGATCTATGACTCGTGCTCCTATATATAACCCAATGCAAATTAGGCTATTTACTCTTACAAACTCTATCCCCAAATGCAATGAAATGCCAGAATGCATTATAACTTCTTGTGCATCTTTCCAAATCCTTTAAAACTTAACAACGATAAACTACATATATAGAAGAACATTTTTCTAGTTCAAACCTTTCTATAAAACTTGATCAAAGGGCTCCCTAATATCATTACAAAGAGAAACCCTAAAATCACTCTGAAATCTTTTTCCGAATATAAATCCAATATCGAAAACACCCTCTGAGAACTATGAATCAACTGATTTTCAAATCAAAATCAACTGTAGATCTAGATCTGAAAAAATCAATAAAATCCAGATAAACCATTAACCAATTAAAAACTTACCAAATCACGCTTGTACTTCGATATTAAAACCCGATAGAACAAATCTTGGACCAGATCCAACAATAAAAATTAAAACCAACAAAACATCTTTTTTTATCTCCTCTCTCTCGAACCTCCTCTCCTCTCTTATTTTTTTTTGTGAACTTCATTGGTAAAAGAAAGAACGAGACAAGATATATATAAACGATCAAAGTCTGTTTAATTTTAGCAAAATTCCACTTTTCACCCTGAAATCTCGTTTACTACAAACTTTACCCTGAAATAATTATTAATTAACTTTTATATAAAAACTTTTTAAAATATAATAAACTTAATTAGAAAATAAATATTACCTTTAAAAACTCACTATATATCATGCCAATATGCTATGCATACACTATTACTATTATATGAATGCAAAATGACGTATGCTTTTTGGTCGGGGATGTTACATTTCTCCTCCTCTATAAGAATTTTGTCCTCAAAATTCTCTCTCTTCATATGACTTTCTCATCTTATCCTTAGTTTCACAACTTGTCTTCTCTATACAATAATTCTTCTAAACTACTTTCAGAATTTTCATCTGTAACTGTTTGATACTGTATCATGATCGGTTCCTCTATGTAGCTCAGATTTTCTGCAAGATGTACTATTGAATCCTTTAACACATGTGACGGATCAAATCGATATCATCGTAGCATGCTAATATGGAAACATTATCAATCCGGGCAAACATCAATGTGTCCTTCTAAATTTCAAATGACGTATTTTTACCTTGTTGAACATGTTCAATAATTTCTGCCAACTTACCATCTCTTACTTGTGCATCTTTAGTTTTCTGTTTCAACACTGGCCAAATCTCAAAAGTAGCAATCGGTACTCTATCTATGTCAAACTATAGTCTAGCATTCAGACCTCGCAAAGCAATCAAATCTGACGATGAAATCACGTGCATATTTGTCATCATACCACTAGACTTCCAACTCAAAGCATCTGCTACAACATTGGCCTTTCTTGAATGATACTCAATTGTGCAATCATAATCTTTCAGTAGTTCTATCTAGCACCTCTGTCTTCTGGCTCATCAAATACTTCAAACACTTATGATCTGTAAAGATATAGAATGTTTCTCCATATAGATAATGTCGTTAAATCTTTAGGGAAAATACTACGACTGCCAGCTCTAAATCATGTACAGGATAAGAAATTTCATGTGGTCGCAACTATCGCAGTGCATAATAATTACTTTCCATCCAGCATAAAGACACAGTCAAGACTCTGATATGAAACATCAGTGCAAACAACAAATCCTCTTGTACCTGTAAGAATTCTCAGTATTGTTGTTGTAGTCTGTCGGTGTTTTAACTTATCAAAGCTCTGTCGGCACGCAGAATACCAATGGAATGAAGCATTCTTTCATATCGATTTAGTAAGTGGTGCAGCTATAATAGAGAATCCTTCCACTAATTGTCTGTAGTATCCAGCCATACTAAGAAAGAAACGAAGTTTTGTAACTGTAGTTGATGCTTTCCAGTTTACCACTGCTTCAAACTTCTTAGAATCAATCCTCTATACCTCTTCCAGATACTATATGTTCTAAAGATACCACATGATCCAACCAGAATTCACACTTACTCAATTTAGCATACAACTGTTTTTCTCTCAAGATTTGTAGCACAGTACGCAAATGATCAACATGCTCCTCTGTACTTCGTGAATACACTAATATATCATTAATAAAGAAGATCACAAATCTGTCTAGAAAAGATTAAAATACCTTGTTCATCAAAGCCATAAATTCTGCTGGTGCATTAGTCAAACCAAATAGAATTACCAGAAACTCATAATGCCCATATCAAGTTCTGAATGTTGTCTTGATAATGTCATCTTTAGCTATCTTTAACTGATGATATCCTGATCGAATGTCTATCTTCGAAAATACCATTGCTCCCTGAAGTTGATCAAATACATCATCTATTCTTGGCAATGGATATTTGTTCTTCACTGCCACATGATTCAACTTTCTGTAATCTATATACAATTGTAAAATACACTAGCCCTAATGAATCATTTCTCTAACAACTCTTGTAACTGTTTCTTCAGTTCCTGTAACTCTAGAAGAGTCATCCAATATAGAGGAATAGAAATTGGGTGCGGTAACCGACATTAATTTCATAGTAAACTCTATCTCTCTCTATCAGTTGGCAATCCAAGAAGATCCTTTGGAAACACATCAGCAAAATCTTTAACAACTAGAATATCTCTAAGCTCAACACATTCCACTGTACAGTCTATAACATGGGTCAGATATGCCTCAAATCCTTCTCTGATCATGCGAAAAGCCACTATTGCAGATATTAAGCAAATGGGTACCATTTGTCTATCATAGAAAAATCACTCTAGATTTCCCAGTTGAGTCTATCACTATCATTTTTATGTAGCAATCAACTTTAGCCTGATGTCTTGACAATCAATCCATGCCAAGTATAACATCAAACCTTTACAAAAATAACAAGATCAGATCAATTGGTAACTCTACTATACAATTATGATATATCATCTGTACCTTTATCATTTCCTCTGTACTTCCTCTTCTATTGGCTCATGTGTATGGAATGTATGCTCATGTAGTGTTGTATGAAATGCTCTTATAGACTCACTGTAATAACTGCGGTTTTTGAGGATATTTTTGAATTTTTCTCGGATATCCTTTTAACCTTTTTGGTCCGTTTTAACGATTAACCCAATATTTTTGTTGGAGATTAAATCCTAGAAAATTGTGGTGATATCCTAAAATCATAAAGAAATGATTTTATGGATCGATGTGAATTTTAGGATTTTTTCGGTGGAAAAAGAATATTTATTGGATAAGCCGTCTTTTTAATTATGTACTGTAAAGGATTTAAAATACGAAACGGAAGCCCTAAAAATTGAAGGTAGCAAGATAAAATCATGGAAAATTGGTTTTATTGGTCTACATAATTTACGGGACGTTTTTCGCTTAGTGAGTTTTTTCACCCGAGGTACATAATTTTACCGCTTTAACGCGAGTCCCGTTCCGGGACGGAAAATTGCCTTTGACCGGCTATTGCTTAGAGACTAAGGAGTTGGGAGAGGGATTTATATGAGACGTTTTTTTTGACTTTTCAATGATCATCATCATCTTCCATTGTTACTTTTGAAACCAAAAGAGAGAACGGACGGAACGACGCACTGGCGACCGAATTCGATCCTCATCACCGGCGTTCAGCAGCTTGCCAACCACCACCTCTCATCCACCTCATCTCCTCCTTCTTCCTTGACATGTTGTGGCTGCTGGAACGGAACCAGCCAGAGAGCCGAATCAGGCCGGAACGACGCACCAGGGAGAAAGAATTCGGTCTTCACCGCCGGCGCTCACTTCCTCTGCCTCGCCCCTGTTTTGGGTGGCAACTGCCGGCGTCCTCCTTGGCCACCTGGGCTTCAACCACCAGGCGGAACCACCAGCGTAGCTGCTGCCATGTTCATGGGAGAGAGCGAAATCAGGTCGGAACGTTGGCTCGGGAGAAGGATTCGATCACCGCCGGTCTCCTTTTCGCCTTGCCAAAGTGACGTCGTCGGCGACCACCAGGCCATCCGACCACCACCCACCGCAAGGCCTGCTGTCGGGCAATGCCCAGCCACCCTCGGGCTCGAGGATCGAGCCATGATCGAGCCACACGAGCCATGGGCTCGAGTGAAGGTATATACGATCAAAATTAATTAGCGGTTTGATTGCGGAGCCATCGTAAGGGCCTTTCGGTGCCGCTTTGCTAATTAAATTTATGATTTTTATAATCTTGACGTTATTACGGTTCCACAGGTTCGAACCGCTCGTGAAACGGACGTCCGGATCTTCCGTTATAGCGAAGACAAGTTTTGGTTACCGATTGGCAGGTAAAGGACTTCGGATAATTACTCAGGATTCATTGTTAATCCGTTTGATCCGAGATTTGGTAATCTTTAAGAACTGTTGCTGATGAACAATTTTTATTTAGAAAATTGTTTCAAAAGTGAAGCAGATAATTAGTTATAATTCCGCCAATATGGCTCCTTGAAGCATGATAACTAAGGATTTATTATATATCGATATTCGGAAATTAAATCGTTTATCGATTAGGAAGTTGTGGGAGTTGAGAATACAACTAAGAAGTGTTTCTGTGAGCTCGTTGCTGAGAAATCCTTTTGTTATATTTGTCAGAAGGATGATACAGATTACTGTTGGAATTGCTAAGGACATCGAGCACGCCTTATAAGGCAAGTGGACGATTCTCTCTTGCGTTATGGTTATTAATGAGGAATTGAATTCCAGTTGATCCTCATGTTGGAAATAATTTGTATGTTGAATAAAGTTTGATAGGTTGTTATTTTGTTAGAAATAACGACCATGTCGTTATTGCGGTTTTTGCGCTAGAATTGAACTTAGGACCGTTGTATGATTAGCTGTCTCATGCTGAGACATTGCTGTGAAATAAGATGGTAGAGATGGGAGTTTAGACTCCAAGACCTCTCTTTAGTGGTCCTGTATTGAAACACTGTTGCGAAATAGGTAGTCCAGGGGTAGGAGCCGAGTCTCCAATGACCTCTTTATAACAAAATCTGTATTGGGGGCGTAGCTTGCTAGCGTATCCCAATATTGGAATCATGACTCATGTCACGCTTCACGTTGAAGGAGAACGATGGTGCACTTTAGCTAAGTGCAATTGACACTCGGTTGTTGGCCGAGCATGTATAAATGATCATGGATGAAACAGGCCCTCTGATCTCGGTTGTTGGCCGAATCTCGGTTGTTGGCCGAGCATATATAAATGATCATGGATGAAACAGGCCCTCTGATCTCGGTTGTTGGCCGAACTATGTAAGAACTATTAAATGGTGCGAGTGCACAGATTGAGAGTAATGATAGATAAGTGCGTTGGGCACATTAATGTATCCGAATGGTTAGTCTATTCGATAACCATTCTTGCTCCCGGTTATGAATGATTCTTAATCAAACAGTGATTAAGTCAAGTTGTTTAGTCGTTGAAGACGATAGTGAATGTTGAGTGATTAGTATAAGTCTCCATTAATCGTTTATGCTTCTTAAAGAAACCACAAGCGGTGGTGATCTCTCTTGTTTATGCAAGACTCCTTCTTATTCTCTATAAGACTGCTAACTGTTGGATCATAATCCGAGCCTAATCGGATTTTGGATGTCAATATGTTTAGTTACAACCATAAGAACCAAGTTAGTTTCTCCGCTTGCTAGTCTTTCATTAGACTAACCCGTCCATTTTCTTTTCTTTTATATGGTCGGCTGGTGTCCATCCGTTGTATACGATACATCAGGTTCTTCTTGGAATCTTCGCTATGAGTATGAAGATGTCGGAATCACATTTTTCCTAAGGTTTGCAAGTAAGTGGATTGGAGTGATCAACCCTTTTATTGAACTTGTGAAGTTAAGTTGGGCTAGGACTGAGTTAAATCAGGCAGAGATTACTCAATACTATGGATTTTAGAAAAGTCTAGCATTATGTCTAATTAAGAAAAGTCAAGGTATGTCATCAAGTTCTACCTTGAGAAAGGAATGAAGTGTTACATTTGAAAGGAGATGTTGGACTCAAAAGTGAATTGGACTATTTTAGCTCCTTTGAGGCTCAGTTTTGATTTGAAACTTTGGTCAAGTTGGTAAGGCCAGCTAAGGTGCAAATGTCAGCACAGAACTAGGGCAAAGCGTTAGTAGCATCATTAAGATAAGGTCAATAATTTTGGTCGATACATTGGCTTGACGCGCTCAATTCTTCAAGAGGGTAGCTAATCTTTATTTCCACAATATTCAAGGTTAAAGCAAGTGTGCTAATAACCTATGTCGAGTTTCCTGTCAAGCTGTTATGATTTAAGGGATATTTGAAATTATTTTGTGATTTTCTCTTTTGAGAAAATTCTTTGGACTTTATAGAATTCAAGTAGGAATTTCTAAAAGTAGTGGTAGTTTATTATAAAGGATTCATGAATAAATTTTCTACGGTTTTCATGGTGGTGAGTAAGAATGTGATTTGTCTTCCATCTTGATCACATGGTAAGGCAAGATTACATGTCTTATTCCTATGAGAATGCAGTAAAGGATTATGTTTAATTTTGTTTCCCATCCTGATCAGATGGTGGAATAAGATCACATAATTCCTTGGGTTTTAAAGAATAGTTTCTAGTATGAGTTGGTAATCATATAGGTTTCTCTCAAGTGAAGTTATTGAGATTCAAAGACGAGAGTTTTCTTGTATAGCAATGGCTATATCAGCTACTTGGTAAAAATCCTTTGAGTTAGTATTTGATATCCTATACTATTTAAGGAATATGGTCAAACTTCCCAAAACAGTTCGATTATAAGTAAAGAAATTTGGTAAGATTCTTTACAAATCAGTATTAGTCTTTGAATAGCATGGAGTAACTCCGTACTTCTCTAAAAGTTTGGGATTGTTTTCAGTCAACGATTATTGGAATTCTCTATGCAGTTTGCTAGTAGTTCATCTTGGTTGACGTCATGGCCTAAGAAGGTCATTGCCTTTTTAGCGGAATTGTCCTTGAAAGTAAGTTGATATGGACTCCTGGAATGGAACCCTTTCTAAGGAATGATATTGTAGTAATCCTTTCTTTGGAATAAAGGATGTACTAATAATTTCTCCATTAGTTGTTATTTGTTTTCATGTTGTTTTGAAAACTTAAATCTTTTTGAGAAAAGATAGTCAAGTGAGGACTTTAAGCAGAACTCCAATGGATCTGGAGTTTGGATATGTAAATTAGTATCGATGTTCAGTCTCAGCCTGATAAGCTATTGGATGTGGAGAATGGACATCTGAGGATATGTTTTTAATCCTAAGAGTTAGGTTGCTCAACAAGTCAGAATGATAAGTGAAGTTTGAACAGTTCTTTGATGAAAAAGACTGAAAATTGTCAAAGGAGACAATTTTGTTGGAAATTATCGGACTAAAGCTATGATGGTCCAATGTGTGGGTATAATAATGCATAAGAGTTTAGTTTGAAGTGGTTGAGTAAGATAACTACTTTTGAATATCAGTATGCCCAAGCTGAATTTTGGTTAAGCAAAGGATTTAAAGGATTGATAAGATAGGTTATTATCTTGTCATGTGTTGGATAAATTTCATATTCTTGGTTAAAGTAATACTGAGATTTTATCCCAATAAGGAAATTGAGTAAGGACTTTAAGTAATTCTCGTAAAGAAACTGATTTGAGAAGGACTAAAGATTTAGTTTGGATGACAACAAGGTTGTATGAATACCCTAGGATTTTATTCAAAATCTGTTGACCAGATGAAGGAAAAGCAGTATGGGAAAGTATTATTGTTTAAGATCAATGGAGAAGATCAAGAAGGTAAGACACCGGGATTTGTTAATCAAGATTATGGATTGCTTGGTTTCAAAACTGTTCATGTTTATCTGTTGTTGATGAGCTTCAAAAGCTTATTTCAAAGGAGGCATAGTTATTTGCTTAATTAGTTCAACCTGGAACAAGTAAATGTATAAGGATTAAGATAAACCTTTTGATGGCTTGACATGAAGTGAAATGTCACTGAGTTCGTTTTGATATATTTAGTTTGTCTGAAAGCCCTGATTGAGCATAGAAGACCAGATGAAATGTTATAGTCTTTTCCTGTTTCAAAATGGAAGTGGAAAGATGTTACAATGGATTCTTGTCATTAGTCATTCAGGACTTAATGAAAGAAGAATGCAATATGAAGATTATTAAGAAACTCATATAGAGTGTTCTTTTTAATACGTTTAAGCTGACGTAAAGAGTATAGAAGTTAGCTGAGGTGTTCATGCTTGAAGTTTTTGATCTTCATAAAACTCCAAAGACTATTATCTCTGATTGAGATGGATGGTTCATGCCAAAGTTTGAAAGTGAATTAAATTGAATTTTAGTGTTGGTTTCCCTCATCAAAGTGATGAACAATGCAAGGAAACAAATTCAAACTTCTGAGGACATGTATTCTGGATTCCACACGAGTTGGAATGGTAGTTTGAGTTTGAGTGACTTCACATACAAGAATTTTGATCACACAATAAAGAAATGACTCTTTTGAGGCTTTGTAAAGCTGGAAGTGTTGATTGTCAATTTGTTGGAATGACAATGCTGACAAGGTTTTTCATGGGCCAGACTTGGCCAAGAGAACAACAACTGATATCGCACTAACACGTTCAAGGGTGCTAACTGCTCAAAGGCGACAACAATCGTGTGTTGTTTTAATTAGAGAGCATGTTGAGTTCATTGTAGAGAACGACGTTTTTGTTCTAGTATCCGCCTTGAAAGGCATATTCCGCTTGGGAATGCGAGACAACGTAAACGCTCGCTATGTTGAATCTTTTGAGATATTGGAAAGAACTGATAAGTTGTTTATCGGTTGGCATTGCCACCTTCAGTGCATTCTATCCGTAATGTCTTCGAAAATAGGAAAAATATCTTTGATTAGGCTACCTTGGCCAAAAATGGAGGTGAAGAAAAGACTTGAGAATAGACAGGAAATGCTGAGTCATTTTCCAAAGTCAGTGAACGTTGTAAAGAAGGAGTTTGGTAACTAAGCAATGGTTGATTGTGCTTGGTGCAGAAGTAACAGTATGTTTTTTTTAAGGGGGTACTACAAACTTCTGTATATGTTTGTAGTGGTTGTGTGTATGTGTTTGTGCTATCCTTCTTTGTGATCTGAGTTCTCCTTGGTTTCGAGGACGAAACCATTTTAAGGGGGTACTAATGTAATAACTGCGGTTTTTGAGGATATTTTTGAATTTTTCTCGGATATCCTTTTAACCTTTTTGGTCCGTTTTAACGATTAACCCAATATTTTTGTTGGAGATTAAATCCTAGAAAATTGTGGTGATATCCTAAAATCATAAAGAAATGATTTTATGGATCGATGTGAATTTTAGGATTTTTACGGTGGAAAAAGAATATTTATTGGATAAGCCGTCTTTTTAATTATGTACTGTAAAGGATTTAAAATACGAAACGGAAGCCCTAAAAATTGAAGGTAGCAAGATAAAATCATGAAAAAATGGTTTTATTGGTCTACATAATTTACGGGACGTTTTTCGCTTAGTGAGTTTTTTCACCCGAGGTACATAATTTTACCGCTTTAACGCGAGTCCCGTTCCGGGACGGAAAATTGCCTTTGACCGGCTATTGCTTAGAGACTAAGGAGTTGGGAGAGGGATTTATATGAGACGTTTTTTTTGACTTTTCAATGATCATCATCATCTTCCATTGTTACTTTTGAAACCAAAAGAGAGAACGGACGGAACGACGCACTGGCGACCGAATTCGATCCACATCACCGGCGTTCAGCAGCTTGCCAACCACCACCTCTCATCCACCTCATCTCCTCCTTCTTCCTTGACATGTTGTGGCTGCTGGAACGGAACCAGCCAGAGAGCCGAATCAGGCCGGAACGACGCACCAGGGAGAAAGAATTCGGTCTTCACCGCCGGCGCTCACTTCCTCTGCCTCGCCCCTGTTTTGGGTGGCAACTGCCGGCGTCCTCCTTGGCCACCTGGGCTTCAACCACCAGGCGGAACCACCAGCGTAGCTGCTGCCATGTTCATGGGAGAGAGCGAAATCAGGTCGGAACGTTGGCTCGGGAGAAGGATTCGATCACCGCCGGTCTCCTTTTCGCCTTGCCAAAGTGACGTCGTCGGCGACCACCAGGCCATCCGACCACCACCCACCGCAAGGCCTGCTGTCGGGCAATGCCCAGCCACCCTCGGGCTCGAGGATCGAGCCATGATCGAGCCACACGAGCCATGGGCTCGAGTGAAGGTATATACGATCAAAATTAATTAGCGGTTTGATTGCGGAGCCATCGTAAGGGCCTTTCGGTGCCGCTTTGCTAATTAAATTTATGATTTTTATAATCTTGACGTTATTACGGTTCCACAGGTTCGAACCGCTCGTGAAACGGACGTCCGGATCTTCCGTTATAGCGAAGACAAGTTTTGGTTACCGATTGGCAGGTAAAGGACTTCGGATAATTACTCAGGATTCATTGTTAATCCGTTTGATCCGAGATTTGGTAATCTTTAAGAACTGTTGCTGATGAACAATTTTTATTTAGAAAATTGTTTCAAAAGTGAAGCAGATAATTAGTTATAATTCCGCCAATATGGCTCCTTGAAGCATGATAACTAAGGATTTATTATATATCGATATTCGGAAATTAAATCGTTTATCGATTAGGAAGTTGTGGGAGTTGAGAATACAACTAAGAAGTGTTTCTGTGAGCTCGTTGCTGAGAAATCCTTTTGTTATATTTGTCAGAAGGATGATACAGATTACTGTTGGAATTGCTAAGGACATCGAGCACGCCTTATAAGGCAAGTGGACGATTCTCTCTTGCGTTATGGTTATTAATGAGGAATTGAATTCCAGTTGATCCTCATGTTGGAAATAATTTGTATGTTGAATAAAGTTTGATAGGTTGTTATTTTGTTAGAAATAACGACCATGTCGTTATTGCGGTTTTTGCGCTAGAATTGAACTTAGGACCGTTGTATGATTAGCTGTCTCATGCTGAGACATTGCTGTGAAATAAGATGGTAGAGATGGGAGTTTAGACTCCAAGACCTCTCTTTAGTGGTCCTGTATTGAAACACTGTTGCGAAATAGGTAGTCCAGGGGTAGGAGCCGAGTCTCCAATGACCTCTTTATAACAAAATCTGTATTGGGGGCGTAGCTTGCTAGCGTATCCCAATATTGGAATCATGACTCATGTCACGCTTCACGTTGAAGGAGAACGATGGTGCACTTTAGCTAAGTGCAATTGACACTCGGTTGTTGGCCGAGCATGTATAAATGATCATGGATGAAACAGGCCCTCTGATCTCGGTTGTTGGCCGAATCTCGGTTGTTGGCCGAGCATATATAAATGATCATGGATGAAACAGGCCCTCTGATCTCGGTTGTTGGCCGAACTATGTAAGAACTATTAAATGGTGCGAGTGCACAGATTGAGAGTAATGATAGATAAGTGCGTTGGGCACATTAATGTATCCGAATGGTTAGTCTATTCGATAACCATTCTTGCTCCCGGTTATGAATGATTCTTAATCAAACAGTGATTAAGTCAAGTTGTTTAGTCGTTGAAGACGATAGTGAATGTTGAGTGATTAGTATAAGTCTCCATTAATCGTTTATGCTTCTTAAAGAAACCACAAGCGGTGGTGATCTCTCTTGTTTATGCAAGACTCCTTCTTATTCTCTATAAGACTGCTAACTGTTGGATCATAATCCGAGCCTAATCGGATTTTGGATGTCAATATGTTTAGTTACAACCATAAGAACCAAGTTAGTTTCTCCGCTTGCTAGTCTTTCATTAGACTAACCCGTCCATTTTCTTTTCTTTTATATGGTCGGCTGGTGTCCATCCGTTGTATACGATACATCAGGTTCTTCTTGGAATCTTCGCTATGAGTATGAAGATGTCGGAATCACATTTTTCCTAAGGTTTGCAAGTAAGTGGATTGGAGTGATCAACCCTTTTATTGAACTTGTGAAGTTAAGTTGGGCTAGGACTGAGTTAAATCAGGCAGAGATTACTCAATACTATGGATTTTAGAAAAGTCTAGCATTATGTCTAATTAAGAAAAGTCAAGGTATGTCATCAAGTTCTACCTTGAGAAAGGAATGAAGTGTTACATTTGAAAGGAGATGTTGGACTCAAAAGTGAATTGGACTATTTTAGCTCCTTTGAGGCTCAGTTTTGATTTGAAACTTTGGTCAAGTTGGTAAGGCCAGCTAAGGTGCAAATGTCAGCACAGAACTAGGGCAAAGCGTTAGTAGCATCATTAAGATAAGGTCAATAATTTTGGTCGATACATTGGCTTGACGCGCTCAATTCTTCAAGAGGGTAGCTAATCTTTATTTCCACAATATTCAAGGTTAAAGCAAGTGTGCTAATAACCTATGTCGAGTTTCCTGTCAAGCTGTTATGATTTAAGGGATATTTGAAATTATTTTGTGATTTTCTCTTTTGAGAAAATTCTTTGGACTTTATAGAATTCAAGTAGGAATTTCTAAAAGTAGTGGTAGTTTATTATAAAGGATTCATGAATAAATTTTCTACGGTTTTCATGGTGGTGAGTAAGAATGTGATTTGTCTTCCATCTTGATCACATGGTAAGGCAAGATTACATGTCTTATTCCTATGAGAATGCAGTAAAGGATTATGTTTAATTTTGTTTCCCATCCTGATCAGATGGTGGAATAAGATCACATAATTCCTTGGGTTTTAAAGAATAGTTTCTAGTATGAGTTGGTAATCATATAGGTTTCTCTCAAGTGAAGTTATTGAGATTCAAAGACGAGAGTTTTCTTGTATAGCAATGGCTATATCAGCTACTTGGTAAAAATCCTTTGAGTTAGTATTTGATATCCTATACTATTTAAGGAATATGGTCAAACTTCCCAAAACAGTTCGATTATAAGTAAAGAAATTTGGTAAGATTCTTTACAAATCAGTATTAGTCTTTGAATAGCATGGAGTAACTCCGTACTTCTCTAAAAGTTTGGGATTGTTTTCAGTCAACGATTATTGGAATTCTCTATGCAGTTTGCTAGTAGTTCATCTTGGTTGACGTCATGGCCTAAGAAGGTCATTGCCTTTTTAGCGGAATTGTCCTTGAAAGTAAGTTGATATGGACTCCTGGAATGGAACCCTTTCTAAGGAATGATATTGTAGTAATCCTTTCTTTGGAATAAAGGATGTACTAATAATTTCTCCATTAGTTGTTATTTGTTTTCATGTTGTTTTGAAAACTTAAATCTTTTTGAGAAAAGATAGTCAAGTGAGGACTTTAAGCAGAACTCCAATGGATCTGGAGTTTGGATATGTAAATTAGTATCGATGTTCAGTCTCAGCCTGATAAGCTATTGGATGTGGAGAATGGACATCTGAGGATATGTTTTTAATCCTAAGAGTTAGGTTGCTCAACAAGTCAGAATGATAAGTGAAGTTTGAACAGTTCTTTGATGAAAAAGACTGAAAATTGTCAAAGGAGACAATTTTGTTGGAAATTATCGGACTAAAGCTATGATGGTCCAATGTGTGGGTATAATAATGCATAAGAGTTTAGTTTGAAGTGGTTGAGTAAGATAACTACTTTTGAATATCAGTATGCCCAAGCTGAATTTTGGTTAAGCAAAGGATTTAAAGGATTGATAAGATAGGTTATTATCTTGTCATGTGTTGGATAAATTTCATATTCTTGGTTAAAGTAATACTGAGATTTTATCCCAATAAGGAAATTGAGTAAGGACTTTAAGTAATTCTCGTAAAGAAACTGATTTGAGAAGGACTAAAGATTTAGTTTGGATGACAACAAGGTTGTATGAATACCCTAGGATTTTATTCAAAATCTGTTGACCAGATGAAGGAAAAGCAGTATGGGAAAGTATTATTGTTTAAGATCAATGGAGAAGATCAAGAAGGTAAGACACCGGGATTTGTTAATCAAGATTATGGATTGCTTGGTTTCAAAACTGTTCATGTTTATCTGTTGTTGATGAGCTTCAAAAGCTTATTTCAAAGGAGGCATAGTTATTTGCTTAATTAGTTCAACCTGGAACAAGTAAATGTATAAGGATTAAGATAAACCTTTTGATGGCTTGACATGAAGTGAAATGTCACTGAGTTCGTTTTGATATATTTAGTTTGTCTGAAAGCCCTGATTGAGCATAGAAGACCAGATGAAATGTTATAGTCTTTTCCTGTTTCAAAATGGAAGTGGAAAGATGTTACAATGGATTCTTGTCATTAGTCATTCAGGACTTAATGAAAGAAGAATGCAATATGAAGATTATTAAGAAACTCATATAGAGTGTTCTTTTTAATACGTTTAAGCTGACGTAAAGAGTATAGAAGTTAGCTGAGGTGTTCATGCTTGAAGTTTTTGATCTTCATAAAACTCCAAAGACTATTATCTCTGATTGAGATGGATGGTTCATGCCAAAGTTTGAAAGTGAATTAAATTGAATTTTAGTGTTGGTTTCCCTCATCAAAGTGATGAACAATGCAAGGAAACAAATTCAAACTTCTGAGGACATGTATTCTGGATTCCACACGAGTTGGAATGGTAGTTTGAGTTTGAGTGACTTCACATACAAGAATTTTGATCACACAATAAAGAAATGACTCTTTTGAGGCTTTGTAAAGCTGGAAGTGTTGATTGTCAATTTGTTGGAATGACAATGCTGACAAGGTTTTTCATGGGCCAGACTTGGCCAAGAGAACAACAACTGATATCGCACTAACACGTTCAAGGGTGCTAACTGCTCAAAGGCGACAACAATCGTGTGTTGTTTTAATTAGAGAGCATGTTGAGTTCATTGTAGAGAACGACGTTTTTGTTCTAGTATCCGCCTTGAAAGGCATATTCCGCTTGGGAATGCGAGACAACGTAAACGCTCGCTATGTTGAATCTTTTGAGATATTGGAAAGAACTGATAAGTTGTTTATCGGTTGGCATTGCCACCTTCAGTGCATTCTATCCGTAATGTCTTCGAAAATAGGAAAAATATCTTTGATTAGGCTACCTTGGCCAAAAATGGAGGTGAAGAAAAGACTTGAGAATAGACAGGAAATGCTGAGTCATTTTCCAAAGTCAGTGAACGTTGTAAAGAAGGAGTTTGGTAACTAAGCAATGGTTGATTGTGCTTGGTGCAGAAGTAACAGTATGTTTTTTTTAAGGGGGTACTACAAACTTCTGTATATGTTTGTAGTGGTTGTGTGTATGTGTTTGTGCTATCCTTCTTTGTGATCTGAGTTCTCCTTGGTTTCGAGGACGAAACCATTTTAAGGGGGTACTAATGTAATAACTGCGGTTTTTGAGGATATTTTTGAATTTTTCTCGGATATCCTTTTAACCTTTTTGGTCCGTTTTAACGATTAACCCAATATTTTTGTTGGAGATTAAATCCTAGAAAATTGTGGTGATATCCTAAAATCATAAAGAAATGATTTTATGGATCGATGTGAATTTTAGGATTTTTACGGTGGAAAAAGAATATTTATTGGATAAGCCGTCTTTTTAATTATGTACTGTAAAGGATTTAAAATACGAAACGGAAGCCCTAAAAATTGAAGGTAGCAAGATAAAATCATGAAAAATTGGTTTTATTGGTCTACATAATTTACGGGACGTTTTTCGCTTAGTGAGTTTTTTCACCCGAGGTACATAATTTTACCGCTTTAACGCGAGTCCCGTTCCGGGACGGAAAATTGCCTTTGACCGGCTATTGCTTAGAGACTAAGGAGTTGGGAGAGGGATTTATATGAGACGTTTTTTTTGACTTTTCAATGATCATCATCATCTTCCATTGTTACTTTTGAAACCAAAAGAGAGAACGGACGGAACGACGCACTGGCGACCGAATTCGATCCACATCACCGGCGTTCAGCAGCTTGCCAACCACCACCTCTCATCCACCTCATCTCCTCCTTCTTCCTTGACATGTTGTGGCTGCTGGAACGGAACCATCCAGAGAGCCGAATCAGGCCGGAACGACGCACCAGGGAGAAAGAATTCGGTCTTCACCGCCGGCGCTCACTTCCTCTGCCTCGCCCCTGTTTTGGGTGGCAACTGCCGGCGTCCTCCTTGGCCACCTGGGCTTCAACCACCAGGCGGAACCACCAGCGTAGCTGCTGCCATGTTCATGGGAGAGAGCGAAATCAGGTCGGAACGTTGGCTCGGGAGAAGGATTCGATCACCGCCGGTCTCCTTTTCGCCTTGCCAAAGTGACGTCGTCGGCGACCACCAGGCCATCCGACCACCACCCACCGCAAGGCCTGCTGTCGGGCAATGCCCAGCCACCCTCGGGCTCGAGGATCGAGCCATGATCGAGCCACACGAGCCATGGGCTCGAGTGAAGGTATATACGATCAAAATTAATTAGCGGTTTGATTGCGGAGCCATCGTAAGGGCCTTTCGGTGCCGCTTTGCTAATTAAATTTATGATTTTTATAATCTTGACGTTATTACGGTTCCACAGGTTCGAACCGCTCGTGAAACGGACGTCCGGATCTTCCGTTATAGCGAAGACAAGTTTTGGTTACCGATTGGCAGGTAAAGGACTTCGGATAATTACTCAGGATTCATTGTTAATCCGTTTGATCCGAGATTTGGTAATCTTTAAGAACTGCTGCTGATGAACAATTTTTATTTAGAAAATTGTTTCAAAAGTGAAGCAGATAATTAGTTATAATTCCGCCAATATGGCTCCTTGAAGCATGATAACTAAGGATTTATTATATATCGATATTCGGAAATTAAATCGTTTATCGATTAGGAAGTTGTGGGAGTTGAGAATACAACTAAGAAGTGTTTCTGTGAGCTCGTTGCTGAGAAATCCTTTTGTTATATTTGTCAGAAGGATGATACAGATTACTGTTGGAATTGCTAAGGACATCGAGCACGCCTTATAAGGCAAGTGGACGATTCTCTCTTGCGTTATGGTTATTAATGAGGAATTGAATTCCAGTTGATCCTCATGTTGGAAATAATTTGTATGTTGAATAAAGTTTGATAGGTTGTTATTTTGTTAGAAATAACGACCATGTCGTTATTGCGGTTTTTGCGCTAGAATTGAACTTAGGACCGTTGTATGATTAGCTGTCTCATGCTGAGACATTGCTGTGAAATAAGATGGTAGAGATGGGAGTTTAGACTCCAAGACCTCTCTTTAGTGGTCCTGTATTGAAACACTGTTGCGAAATAGGTAGTCCAGGGGTAGGAGCCGAGTCTCCAATGACCTCTTTATAACAAAATCTGTATTGGGGGCGTAGCTTGCTAGCGTATCCCAATATTGGAATCATGACTCATGTCACGCTTCACGTTGAAGGAGAACGATGGTGCACTTTAGCTAAGTGCAATTGACACTCGGTTGTTGGCCGAGCATGTATAAATGATCATGGATGAAACAGGCCCTCTGATCTCGGTTGTTGGCCGAATCTCGGTTGTTGGCCGAGCATATATAAATGATCATGGATGAAACAGGCCCTCTGATCTCGGTTGTTGGCCGAACTATGTAAGAACTATTAAATGGTGCGAGTGCACAGATTGAGAGTAATGATAGATAAGTGCGTTGGGCACATTAATGTATCCGAATGGTTAGTCTATTCGATAACCATTCTTGCTCCCGGTTATGAATGATTCTTAATCAAACAGTGATTAAGTCAAGTTGTTTAGTCGTTGAAGACGATAGTGAATGTTGAGTGATTAGTATAAGTCTCCATTAATCGTTTATGCTTCTTAAAGAAACCACAAGCGGTGGTGATCTCTCTTGTTTATGCAAGACTCCTTCTTATTCTCTATAAGACTGCTAACTGTTGGATCATAATCCGAGCCTAATCGGATTTTGGATGTCAATATGTTTAGTTACAACCATAAGAACCAAGTTAGTTTCTCCGCTTGCTAGTCTTTCATTAGACTAACCCGTCCATTTTCTTTTCTTTTATATGGTCGGCTGGTGTCCATCCGTTGTATACGATACATCAGGTTCTTCTTGGAATCTTCGCTATGAGTATGAAGATGTCGGAATCACATTTTTCCTAAGGTTTGCAAGTAAGTGGATTGGAGTGATCAACCCTTTTATTGAACTTGTGAAGTTAAGTTGGGCTAGGACTGAGTTAAATCAGGCAGAGATTACTCAATACTATGGATTTTAGAAAAGTCTAGCATTATGTCTAATTAAGAAAAGTCAAGGTATGTCATCAAGTTCTACCTTGAGAAAGGAATGAAGTGTTACATTTGAAAGGAGATGTTGGACTCAAAAGTGAATTGGACTATTTTAGCTCCTTTGAGGCTCAGTTTTGATTTGAAACTTTGGTCAAGTTGGTAAGGCCAGCTAAGGTGCAAATGTCAGCACAGAACTAGGGCAAAGCGTTAGTAGCATCATTAAGATAAGGTCAATAATTTTGGTCGATACATTGGCTTGACGCGCTCAATTCTTCAAGAGGGTAGCTAATCTTTATTTCCACAATATTCAAGGTTAAAGCAAGTGTGCTAATAACCTATGTCGAGTTTCCTGTCAAGCTGTTATGATTTAAGGGATATTTGAAATTATTTTGTGATTTTCTCTTTTGAGAAAATTCTTTGGACTTTATAGAATTCAAGTAGGAATTTCTAAAAGTAGTGGTAGTTTATTATAAAGGATTCATGAATAAATTTTCTACGGTTTTCATGGTGGTGAGTAAGAATGTGATTTGTCTTCCATCTTGATCACATGGTAAGGCAAGATTACATGTCTTATTCCTATGAGAATGCAGTAAAGGATTATGTTTAATTTTGTTTCCCATCCTGATCAGATGGTGGAATAAGATCACATAATTCCTTGGGTTTTAAAGAATAGTTTCTAGTATGAGTTGGTAATCATATAGGTTTCTCTCAAGTGAAGTTATTGAGATTCAAAGACGAGAGTTTTCTTGTATAGCAATGGCTATATCAGCTACTTGGTAAAAATCCTTTGAGTTAGTATTTGATATCCTATACTATTTAAGGAATATGGTCAAACTTCCCAAAACAGTTCGATTATAAGTAAAGAAATTTGGTAAGATTCTTTACAAATCAGTATTAGTCTTTGAATAGCATGGAGTAACTCCGTACTTCTCTAAAAGTTTGGGATTGTTTTCAGTCAACGATTATTGGAATTCTCTATGCAGTTTGCTAGTAGTTCATCTTGGTTGACGTCATGGCCTAAGAAGGTCATTGCCTTTTTAGCGGAATTGTCCTTGAAAGTAAGTTGATATGGACTCCTGGAATGGAACCCTTTCTAAGGAATGATATTGTAGTAATCCTTTCTTTGGAATAAAGGATGTACTAATAATTTCTCCATTAGTTGTTATTTGTTTTCATGTTGTTTTGAAAACTTAAATCTTTTTGAGAAAAGATAGTCAAGTGAGGACTTTAAGCAGAACTCCAATGGATCTGGAGTTTGGATATGTAAATTAGTATCGATGTTCAGTCTCAGCCTGATAAGCTATTGGATGTGGAGAATGGACATCTGAGGATATGTTTTTAATCCTAAGAGTTAGGTTGCTCAACAAGTCAGAATGATAAGTGAAGTTTGAACAGTTCTTTGATGAAAAAGACTGAAAATTGTCAAAGGAGACAATTTTGTTGGAAATTATCGGACTAAAGCTATGATGGTCCAATGTGTGGGTATAATAATGCATAAGAGTTTAGTTTGAAGTGGTTGAGTAAGATAACTACTTTTGAATATCAGTATGCCCAAGCTGAATTTTGGTTAAGCAAAGGATTTAAAGGATTGATAAGATAGGTTATTATCTTGTCATGTGTTGGATAAATTTCATATTCTTGGTTAAAGTAATACTGAGATTTTATCCCAATAAGGAAATTGAGTAAGGACTTTAAGTAATTCTCGTAAAGAAACTGATTTGAGAAGGACTAAAGATTTAGTTTGGATGACAACAAGGTTGTATGAATACCCTAGGATTTTATTCAAAATCTGTTGACCAGATGAAGGAAAAGCAGTATGGGAAAGTATTATTGTTTAAGATCAATGGAGAAGATCAAGAAGGTAAGACACCGGGATTTGTTAATCAAGATTATGGATTGCTTGGTTTCAAAACTGTTCATGTTTATCTGTTGTTGATGAGCTTCAAAAGCTTATTTCAAAGGAGGCATAGTTATTTGCTTAATTAGTTCAACCTGGAACAAGTAAATGTATAAGGATTAAGATAAACCTTTTGATGGCTTGACATGAAGTGAAATGTCACTGAGTTCGTTTTGATATATTTAGTTTGTCTGAAAGCCCTGATTGAGCATAGAAGACCAGATGAAATGTTATAGTCTTTTCCTGTTTCAAAATGGAAGTGGAAAGATGTTACAATGGATTCTTGTCATTAGTCATTCAGGACTTAATGAAAGAAGAATGCAATATGAAGATTATTAAGAAACTCATATAGAGTGTTCTTTTTAATACGTTTAAGCTGACGTAAAGAGTATAGAAGTTAGCTGAGGTGTTCATGCTTGAAGTTTTTGATCTTCATAAAACTCCAAAGACTATTATCTCTGATTGAGATGGATGGTTCATGCCAAAGTTTGAAAGTGAATTAAATTGAATTTTAGTGTTGGTTTCCCTCATCAAAGTGATGAACAATGCAAGGAAACAAATTCAAACTTCTGAGGACATGTATTCTGGATTCCACACGAGTTGGAATGGTAGTTTGAGTTTGAGTGACTTCACATACAAGAATTTTGATCACACAATAAAGAAATGACTCTTTTGAGGCTTTGTAAAGCTGGAAGTGTTGATTGTCAATTTGTTGGAATGACAATGCTGACAAGGTTTTTCATGGGCCAGACTTGGCCAAGAGAACAACAACTGATATCGCACTAACACGTTCAAGGGTGCTAACTGCTCAAAGGCGACAACAATCGTGTGTTGTTTTAATTAGAGAGCATGTTGAGTTCATTGTAGAGAACGACGTTTTTGTTCTAGTATCCGCCTTGAAAGGCATATTCCGCTTGGGAATGCGAGACAACGTAAACGCTCGCTATGTTGAATCTTTTGAGATATTGGAAAGAACTGATAAGTTGTTTATCGGTTGGCATTGCCACCTTCAGTGCATTCTATCCGTAATGTCTTCGAAAATAGGAAAAATATCTTTGATTAGGCTACCTTGGCCAAAAATGGAGGTGAAGAAAAGACTTGAGAATAGACAGGAAATGCTGAGTCATTTTCCAAAGTCAGTGAACGTTGTAAAGAAGGAGTTTGGTAACTAAGCAATGGTTGATTGTGCTTGGTGCAGAAGTAACAGTATGTTTTTTTTAAGGGGGTACTACAAACTTCTGTATATGTTTGTAGTGGTTGTGTGTATGTGTTTGTGCTATCCTTCTTTGTGATCTGAGTTCTCCTTGGTTTCGAGGACGAAACCATTTTAAGGGGGTACTAATGTAATAACTGCGGTTTTTGAGGATATTTTTGAATTTTTCTCGGATATCCTTTTAACCTTTTTGGTCCGTTTTAACGATTAACCCAATATTTTTGTTGGAGATTAAATCCTAGAAAATTGTGGTGATATCCTAAAATCATAAAGAAATGATTTTATGGATCGATGTGAATTTTAGGATTTTTACGGTGGAAAAAGAATATTTATTGGATAAGCCGTCTTTTTAATTATGTACTGTAAAGGATTTAAAATACGAAACGGAAGCCCTAAAAATTGAAGGTAGCAAGATAAAATCATGAAAAATTGGTTTTATTGGTCTACATAATTTACGGGACGTTTTTCGCTTAGTGAGTTTTTTCACCCGAGGTACATAATTTTACCGCTTTAACGCGAGTCCCGTTCCGGGACGGAAAATTGCCTTTGACCGGCTATTGCTTAGAGACTAAGGAGTTGGGAGAGGGATTTATATGAGACGTTTTTTTTGACTTTTCAATGATCATCATCATCTTCCATTGTTACTTTTGAAACCAAAAGAGAGAACGGACGGAACGACGCACTGGCGACCGAATTCGATCCACATCACCGGCGTTCAGCAGCTTGCCAACCACCACCTCTCATCCACCTCATCTCCTCCTTCTTCCTTGACATGTTGTGGCTGCTGGAACGGAACCAGCCAGAGAGCCGAATCAGGCCGGAACGACGCACCAGGGAGAAAGAATTCGGTCTTCACCGCCGGCGCTCACTTCCTCTGCCTCGCCCCTGTTTTGGGTGGCAACTGCCGGCGTCCTCCTTGGCCACCTGGGCTTCAACCACCAGGCGGAACCACCAGCGTAGCTGCTGCCATGTTCATGGGAGAGAGCGAAATCAGGTCGGAACGTTGGCTCGGGAGAAGGATTCGATCACCGCCGGTCTCCTTTTCGCCTTGCCAAAGTGACGTCGTCGGCGACCACCAGGCCATCCGACCACCACCCACCGCAAGGCCTGCTGTCGGGCAATGCCCAGCCACCCTCGGGCTCGAGGATCGAGCCATGATCGAGCCACACGAGCCATGGGCTCGAGTGAAGGTATATACGATCAAAATTAATTAGCGGTTTGATTGCGGAGCCATCGTAAGGGCCTTTCGGTGCCGCTTTGCTAATTAAATTTATGATTTTTATAATCTTGACGTTATTACGGTTCCACAGGTTCGAACCGCTCGTGAAACGGACGTCCGGATCTTCCGTTATAGCGAAGACAAGTTTTGGTTACCGATTGGCAGGTAAAGGACTTCGGATAATTACTCAGGATTCATTGTTAATCCGTTTGATCCGAGATTTGGTAATCTTTAAGAACTGTTGCTGATGAACAATTTTTATTTAGAAAATTGTTTCAAAAGTGAAGCAGATAATTAGTTATAATTCCGCCAATATGGCTCCTTGAAGCATGATAACTAAGGATTTATTATATATCGATATTCGGAAATTAAATCGTTTATCGATTAGGAAGTTGTGGGAGTTGAGAATACAACTAAGAAGTGTTTCTGTGAGCTCGTTGCTGAGAAATCCTTTTGTTATATTTGTCAGAAGGATGATACAGATTACTGTTGGAATTGCTAAGGACATCGAGCACGCCTTATAAGGCAAGTGGACGATTCTCTCTTGCGTTATGGTTATTAATGAGGAATTGAATTCCAGTTGATCCTCATGTTGGAAATAATTTGTATGTTGAATAAAGTTTGATAGGTTGTTATTTTGTTAGAAATAACGACCATGTCGTTATTGCGGTTTTTGCGCTAGAATTGAACTTAGGACCGTTGTATGATTAGCTGTCTCATGCTGAGACATTGCTGTGAAATAAGATGGTAGAGATGGGAGTTTAGACTCCAAGACCTCTCTTTAGTGGTCCTGTATTGAAACACTGTTGCGAAATAGGTAGTCCAGGGGTAGGAGCCGAGTCTCCAATGACCTCTTTATAACAAAATCTGTATTGGGGGCGTAGCTTGCTAGCGTATCCCAATATTGGAATCATGACTCATGTCACGCTTCACGTTGAAGGAGAACGATGGTGCACTTTAGCTAAGTGCAATTGACACTCGGTTGTTGGTCGAGCATGTATAAATGATCATGGATGAAACAGGCCCTCTGATCTCGGTTGTTGGCCGAATCTCGGTTGTTGGCCGAGCATATATAAATGATCATGGATGAAACAGGCCCTCTGATCTCGGTTGTTGGCCGAACTATGTAAGAACTATTAAATGGTGCGAGTGCACAGATTGAGAGTAATGATAGATAAGTGCGTTGGGCACATTAATGTATCCGAATGGTTAGTCTATTCGATAACCATTCTTGCTCCCGGTTATGAATGATTCTTAATCAAACAGTGATTAAGTCAAGTTGTTTAGTCGTTGAAGACGATGGTGAATGTTGAGTGATTAGTATAAGTCTCCATTAATCGTTTATGCTTCTTAAAGAAACCACAAGCGGTGGTGATCTCTCTTGTTTATGCAAGACTCCTTCTTATTCTCTATAAGACTGCTAACTGTTGGATCATAATCCGAGCCTAATCGGATTTTGGATGTCAATATGTTTAGTTACAACCATAAGAACCAAGTTAGTTTCTCCGCTTGCTAGTCTTTCATTATACTAACCCGTCCATTTTCTTTTCTTTTATATGGTCGGCTGGTGTCCATCCGTTGTATACGATACATCAGGTTCTTCTTGGAAGTTGATTCAAGAGGCGGATTCAGATGTTTGAAGCTCCAGAAGTTGAAGAAAAGTTTCCAATGGCTGTACTTGAGTGAAGATCATGATTGAACTACTTCAAAGCGAAGCTGAGTTTCAGAAATAAGAACTCAAGGAAGACTTGTTGAAGATTTTGTTTAAATAGAAGGTTGTTCTATTTATTTATTCCTTTAAGTTAAGGTCTGTATAAGACCAATTGTATTTATTCCGCTGTAATGTTTCTTTTAGTTTGTTCAGTCAGTTTAAAGCCTTGGGTAACTTCGGTTTAGTGTTAATCGGGGTTATTGGCGGTAATACCTCCAGGGTGGGAAGGAGGTGTTACACTCACATGGCACGGCTGAACCTTCTCTCCTTTATGCATCATACTCATGAATGCAATTCTAATGTCAATTACATATGCTATATAATGCTTATGAATGCATGCCCTTAAAGAATCATATCCCTGCTCTGATACCAAAAACTAGATGTGACACCCCTATACCCTATGACGTATGCTTCGTAAAAATTATCTCTTGTATACACAGATAATTCACATATACCAACTATTTACGTAAGCACATAGCAGACATTAACAACCATAAAAGGTTGCACACACACATTTATGTCGTTACTTCTTATACTAAAACATCTATTACTCTAACTTCTATTACAACCCATATCGTCTATGATGCAAAATGAGGAGGAGATGGTTGCATTGAGCTTCAGTCGGCCGACATGTATGAATGTGACCTCTAAAAGAGACACACGTTAGTAAAATCTAGCTGAACCTGAAAAATTGTTTTGCGATTTACGTGAGTCGCATACTCAGTGAATATAAACCATCATCAATTATTTCACACAGAGTCAAACATTTAGTCCATGCACATATACATACATATTATACATATGTCATATAGGAATTTACTATGCAAATGCCGATGTATCCGATTTATTATTCTGTGAACTGTTCAAGCCTGAATCTGCCCCAGTTTTCCATTACCGACTCTTTTCCATATACCAACTTTTCTTTTCTTTTTCCTTTTTTTTCCATTACCGCCATTACCGACTTTTAGGCATCTTAGGCCTCATTTTCTCAATTACCATCTCTTAGGCATCTCAGCCTCATGTATGACCCGTAGGTCTCTTTTGTATACAAATTCAGGGCAAGACAGTCACATATCCTTTTAATCTCATGCAATATGCTATGCAATCAAGTGCATCCTGTAACCATTTATCATATGCCATCTGTTAACATACCTTTTGTGCAAACAACTCTGGAAATTTCAAAGCTATCATATAAAACACATATATCCATATAATCCATATAACACATATATCCATATAGCTCATGAAACATATATATCCATATAGCTCATATAGAACATATAACACATAGGGTTGAATCTCCGGTCTATACTCACCTGTTTAAGACAGATACTATATCTCTTCCCCTTTTCCTTGACCACGATCTATGACTCGTGCTCCTATATATAACCCAATGCAAATTAGGCTATTTACTCTTACAAACTCTATCCCCAAATGCAATGAAATGCCAGAATGCATTATAACTTCTTGTGCATCTTTCCAAATCCTTTAAAACTTAACAACGATAAACTATATATATAGAAGAACATTTTTCTAGTTCAAACCTTTCTATAAAACTTGATCAAAGGGCTCCCTAATATCATTACAAAGAGAAACCCTAAAATCACTCCGAAATCTTTTTCCGAATATAAATCCAATATCGAAAACACCCTCTGAGAACTATGAATCAACTGATTTTCAAATCAAAATCAACTGTAGATCTAGATCTGGAAAAATCAATAAAATCCAGATAAACCCTTAACCAATTAAAAACTTACCAAATCACGCTTGTACTTTGAGATTAAAACCCGATAGAACAATGCTTGGACCAGATCCAACAATAAAAATTAAAACCAACAAATCATCTTTTTTTATCTCCTCTCTCTAGAACTTCCTCTCCTCTCTTATTTTTTTTTGTGAACTTCACTGGTAAAAGAAAGAACGAGACAAGATATATATATAAACGATCAAAGTCGGTTTAGTTTTAGCAAAATTCCACTTTTCACCGTGAAATCTTGTTTACTACAAACTTTACCCTGAAATAATTATTAATTAACTTTTATATAAAAACTTTTTAAAATATAATAAACTTAATTAGAAAATAAATATTACCTTTAAAAACTCACTATATATCATGCCAATATGCTATGCATATACTATAACTATTATATGAATGCAAAATGACGTATGCTTTTTGGTCGGGGATGTTACACCTTGAGTGCTCTCGAATTGACGGTTGCTTGCTAATACCTGGTACCACAAGTGGTCAGCCCTCAACGGGGTCATCTAGGTCGATTCCAATATTTATTAGGTCAAAGTAAATAATGGAATCAAGATTATTAACATTGTGAATGCACATTTTAAAAGTCTAATGCAATTTACCTTTCGTCGAATCTTTCCTAACAAACAACATACAAACTCCATGAATTTCTAAACAAAGACTAGAAAGAACTTAACAACAAGTACAGAGATTTAATCCAAGATATTAATAACAATAGTAACACTAGGCTAGGTTCTTTATGGTGCTTACTCGCACTTATCTTGTTAATGACCACACATATACACATTGAGTTGCGATTTTTAAACCATCTAGGCTCTTACGTCCTGATGAGTGGGCTCATACGTCCCAAAACGATCGATTCCGGAATTTCAAAGAGCACTAGCTAGGTGCTACACCCCTCATATTCGGATGAGACGGGCAGGGTCATGACCATCATTAGGGTTTAGGACCATCCTAATGTGAATGTTATAAAGAGACGTCCAGAGCAACTGTGGCTCACTCCACTGGGTACTAAGCTAATCCAAAACAAGACTCAATCGAGACGATACACACAAAACCACAGTCATCGAGACATAATCAAAACTACCGCAACCTAGCAATAATAACATCAAAATGAGAATAACAAGGTCATCATTTTCACCACGTCAAGCACCTATATTATGTCTTCAGTTATTGATTTCGGTCTTGACTCACTGTATCATACTAGAAGCTCCAGGAAAGGGGAGGATAGTCACACAATGGACAACACCAAGCCCTCCTTTCCATTTTTACAAGCACATTTGACAAGCTCGAGCATGAATTCAAACGAGAGCAAGACTTATTTAATCGTAGTTCAACTAATAACACCATCCTAACTATTATTATTATCACCATTATTCTTAATTGTATTCTTATACAAGAATATAACTAAATGCTTATGCAAGTTCATTCATGATTATATTTCTAACAAACTTAATATGTTTATGCATGACCTATATTAAACATAATCATATCAATCAAGGAAACACACATGATTATTAGACTTTTCACACAAATCAAACAATTGACCTAGCCGAGCAAGTGTGGGA
Organism: Fallopia convolvulus; assembly: GCA_964016875.1. NCBI lineage: Eukaryota > Viridiplantae > Streptophyta > Magnoliopsida > Caryophyllales > Polygonaceae > Fallopia > Fallopia convolvulus. The sequence goes on along the minus strand of OZ024718.1, from coordinate 62,021,643 downwards.
ACTTGCCTTAGATTTGAATACGACATTCAAGATTCGGAAATTCGCTTATGGATTTCATCATCTCGAAAATTTGATATCGCCTTTAATGCCGAAGGACGATGCATTAGAAAATTGCGGAAAAGTTTAATTAATTTGACAAATTAATTAAACGAACCGATAATAATTAAAATTATAAACTTCAATTAATATAATCCTTATATTTATTAAATAATTTTAATAATTAATTTATTGAATTGATTGAGTCGAAAATATATCGAACGGGACGAAAATGAAACGGAGGAGTCGTCTTCAACCTTGTGCATGTTACTGTTCACGACTGATCATACATCACCTCAGTTTTCTGCTCGCCGAGGATGCTACAGACGACGAAATGGAGCGGGGCTAGAGGCGTTGAAACTGTGAGTTCAATAGCTTTCTAACGATATAAAGTGGGAAATTTTTCGTTGTGTATGGAGAGAGAACAACCCCAATTAACGAGGCAGTTCGGACAGAACGATGTGTGCAGTCAAGCGAGATTCAAGTGGGTCGTTCTCCCTCGTCATTAATCAGTTCGAGGTGTATAATGTATTGTTGGAACCGTCTCGAATTCTATAATATGGTGGTTTAAACGGCTCGTAAAAAGGTGGAGAAACAAGGAAGATATCATCGAAATACTGAGACAAGTCATGCTCTGTTTTTCACTGGACAGATCCGACGTTTTCAATCGGATTTTCGGAGGCTAGGTGGGGGCGGCTCCGGCGACGGATCGGGATGGGACCGGTGACAGTTGGAAGGCTGCAACCCCCTCTCTCTACTGTTGGCAGTGGCGGAGGCGTAGGTGGTCCGACGACGGCGAAAGGAGGCGGACACCAATGCCTCACGAGCAACGTTGTGCTCTGTTTTCATGGGCAGATCCGTGGCTTTCAATCGGGTTTTTGGAAGGCTTAGGTCACGAGAAAATTAATGGGTGTATAATTTTTTCGAAGGGTTTTTCATGAGAATTCCGAATATGGCTTCAAATTTAGGATTGGATTCACGGTTTGGGAGAATTTCGAGTTTTAACGAAGGAGGCGCAATTCTAGGGTTTCGGTTTAAGATGTGAGAATTTTGAGCAAATGGGGTATCAATTTATAGGGCTTTTGATTCGTAAGGCTCAAGAAAAAGAAGATCTCCAACTTCCTTTTAGATGTTGGCCATAATCGTGGCCTAGTTTGATCTGAAAATTCGTTTTGAATGGATAATAGAAGAAGAGTTGAAAATGAGAAGATTTTCTAGATCTTTTTCCAAAGAAAAGATTATGCACAATCTTTTTATAATTTAAGATTGTATTTTTTTTATATACTCGTACTTTTACCCATAAAAAAATAAATTAATTTTATTAATAAAAAAATGATCTCTCCTTAAAATATGGTATATTAAAATAGATAAGACTTTTATAAATTGAACAAAACATTACATCTCTTAATCTTTTGAAATATAGAAATCATTAAAATTACTAAATATAATAAAATAATATTTTATAAATTGAACAAAAGATTACTTCTCTTAATCTTTTGAAATATAGAAATCATTAAAATTACTAAATATAATAAAATAATATTTTTTATTTTCGTTATCATATTATAACGAAATTAAATGATCATCCCTTTATTTTTTTTATAAGACTTATAATTTATAAATATGACCTTTTGTGTAAGGTCCACTTATCCAAGTAACTTATATAAGTTATTTGCTAATAAAATAATGCAGTTATAATTTTTTAATAAAGTCACATATATTTATTTTAAAAAAAATATAATTATGAGAAATTACATAAATACTCTTATGCAAAAATAGGGTCATTACAATAGTACCCACTTAAAAAGAGTTTCGTCCTCGAAACTCAGAGAAGATATGATTTAAAACGTATTAAAGTACCTTTCTTTAAAACCGTGAGTTATTATATTAATACGCACCTAAAAAAAATGTTTTGTGCACAAAATTAGAAAGCCACGAAAAAGGAAAAGTACTAATGTACCCTTCTTTAAAAGAGAGGATTATTACATTATTACCCACTTAAAAAGAGTTTCGTCCTCGAAACTGGGATAAGATATGATAGGAACAATATTAAAACACCCTTATTTAAAACTGAAAGTTATTATATTAATACGCACTTAAAAAGTATTTTGTCTTTGAAATTAGAAAGACACGAAAAAGAAAAAGTACTAATTTACCCTTCTTTAGAAGAGAGGGTTATTACATTAGTACCCACTTAAAAAGAGTTTCATCCCCGAAACTCGGACGAGGCTACTAGGAGGTTGTGTTACACCACTATCAAGAGGTTACTATACTCAAAGATAATTGCACCTTTTTAACCTAAGAACATTAAAGTAGGTTTAAGTCATAAAAGGTAAGACTACCTTCAAGCCTTATGTTGGGTTCGATTTGGAAAAGTTATGCAATCTTATCTCACCATGTGATCAAGATGGGATTCAAGAACAACACAACCCTTTACTGCATTTCCATGGGAATAAGACATGTAATTTCATCTCAGCCATGTGATCAAGATGGGAGACGAGACACATTCTTACTCGCCACCATGAAAACCGTAGACGATTTTAAATTTTGAATCCTATTTATGTGACCGAGATGGTTTGAGATCCCTATTTAAACTTACGAGAATAATGATTACTTTGACATCTGAGAGACAATCATACTTATTAGGTATGACTTGAATATGAAATCTTAGTACCAAATCCTCATACATACTTAATGAGTTAAGAAGGAAACCAAGAGGAGATAGAATGAGGTGAGAGACAAGAATAGAAAGAGCGAATACCTCAAGGGATGCGATGGTCCATGATACTATTTAAAACTCATACAACTATCAAATTAACTCTTTGAACACTTCTTAAAATAACTTTCACAATAACATTTCAAAGTTAAACCAAAGGGTCTTTTTACAAAAGAACAATCTAAAGAAACGTAACTAAATTACGAACGCTTTTTTTAGGCGACTTTTTTTTATTACGAAAATCTTATTTACTTTCAAAATCTTTTAGAAAAATAATTCTCGAACTTAATAATAAGCCAAGAACTGTAAAGCTCTGATACCATGTTTGTAACACCCCCAAATTATCTCGGGAATGTCACACGCCAGTGACCTCGGATTTTAAATCCGCGAAGCCACCCAAGGCTTTGCATCAGTTTGAATTTTTGTAAAGACATGTATTAAATTATATAAATGAACAATAGCGGAAGACATTTGAAGGCAAATTCAATTTGTATTCAAACTTTCTTTTACAAATAAAAATTTCCTTAACAATATGAAGAATTCAGCGGAAATTAACTAGAGTTTCATTGTATGATAGTCAAACTTATTTAATAAAAATGAAGCTAAACTACTTATAAAACCTTCTTGTAAAGTATCATGGGCTCCATTCATCATCACCTTGAGTGCTCTTGAATTGACGGTTGCTTGCTAATACCTGGTACCACAAGTGGTCAGACCTCAACGGGGTCAGCTAGGTCGACTCCAATATTTATTAGGTCAAAGTAAATTATGGAATCAAGATTATTAACATTGTGAATGCACATTTTAAATGTCTAATGCAATTTACCTTACGTCGAATCTTTCCTAACAAACAACATACAAACTCCATGAATTTCTAAACTAAGACTAGAAAGAACTTAACAACAAGCACAGAGATTTAATCCAAGATATTAATAACAATAGTAACACTAGGCTAGGTTCTTTATGGTGCTTACTCGCACTTATCTTGTTAATGACCACACATATACACATTGAGTTGCGATTTTTAAACCATCTAGGCTCTTACGTCCTAATGAGTGGGCTCATACGTCCCAAAAGATTGATTTCGGAATTTCAAAGAGCACTAGCTAGGTGCTACACCCCTCATATTCGGATGAGACGGGCAGGGCCATGACCATCATTTGGGTTTAGGACCATCCTAATCCGAATGTTATAAAGAGACGTCCAGAGCAACTGTGGCTCACTCCACTGGGTACTAAGCTAATCCAAAACGAGACTCAATCGAGACGATATACACACAAAACCACAGTCATCGAGACTTAATCAAAACTACCGCAACCTAGCAATAATAACATCAAAATGAGAATAACAAGGTCATCATTTTCACCACTTCAAGCACCTATATTATGTCTTCAGTTATTGATTTCGGTCTTGACTCACTGTATCATACTAGAAGCTCCAGGAAAGGGGAGGATAGTCACACAATGGACAACACCAAGCCCTCCTTTCCATTTTTACAAGCACATTTGACAAGCTCAAGTATGAATTCAAACGAGAGCAAGACTTACTTAATCGTAGTTCAACTAATAACACCATCCTAACTATTATTATTATCACCATTATTCTTAATTGTATTCTTATACAAGAATATAACTAAATGTTTATGCAAGTTCATTCATGATTATATTTTTAACAAATTTAATATGTTTATGCATGACCTATATTAAACATAATCATATCAATCAAGGAAACACACATGATTATTAGACTTTTCACACAAATCAAACAATTGACCTAGCCGAGCAAGTGTGGGAACTTGCCTTAGATTTGAATACGACATTCAAGATTCGGAAATTCGCTTATGGATTTCATCATCTCGAAAATTTGATATCGCCTTTAATGCCGAAGGACGATGCATTAGAAAATTGCGGAAAAGTTTAATTAATTTGACAAATTAATTAAACGAACCGATAATAATTAAAATTATAAACTTCAATTAATATAATCCTTATATTTATTAAATAATTTTAATAATTAATTTATTGAATTGATTGAGTCGAAAATATATCGAACGGGACGAAAATGAAACGGAGGAGTCGTCTTCAACCTTGTGCATGTTACTGTTCACGACTGATCATACATCACCTCAGTTTTCTGCTCGCCGAGGATGCTACAGACGACGAAATGGAGCGGGGCCGAAGGCATTGAAACTGTGAGTTCGATAACTTTCTAAATGTTAGGAGATGCTAGCATTATTACGTCTGTTATGTTGTTAAGCATGCAACTTTTGGAATTAATAAAATACCATTGTTGGGGGTGTATAGGAGTTTCCTAACCTAATCAGTTTTGAATCAGTGTTGAAGAAAACAAGGAGGTTGCATGGATTAAGATTATCGGTAGAGTTGCAATTGGGGTGATTGATGTATCAAACCGCGATGGTCGCGAGACCCTGAGGTCTACACAAGAGTTATTGATGCCCGAAATTTGTATGTTACAGGATAGTAGGTAATCGTCTTGCATCTGGTGGGTTAACAAAACACCTTTAGTTAGTGTGAGTTAAAGTTGAAGTAGCCAGGATGTCTTAAGTGTGCGGGATCACATGAGTTAAAAGTTCGTTATTTTGTGGGTACAGTGACTGTGATGGCTAATAGAATGACAAAATATAATGGCAAGTTTTTAAACAAAGGAATAGGATTCAGGAGACATCATGGAGAAGATTCTTTCACGCTAAGACATTCACTTGACATCCCCAAAGAATAAAAGGGAGCATTAAGACCAACCGTCATCATTATATGAGAGTCTGAGGGATGAGAATTTTAAGCATACGAGACTGAGCATGACTAAAAAATCGTGACACAAATATAGAGGACGATTAAGACTTTAGAGGATATGATGAGGTCTTGTGTACTAGATTGAGGAGGCCGCTTGGGAGACCGAGGCTAGGATGAGTGAGAGCTACCTAGAATAATACTCGAGTTTAGTTGGTATGTTTTAGGGGAGAGTTAGAAGTTAGTAGGATGTTTACAAATTCGATGATTGTTGGTGTAACTGTTATTCTTTTTGACTTGATTGTTTGGCTGTTATGTTGTGTGTTTTGGATGTTTAATACTATTTGTGTTTTGCTCTACCACTAAACTTTCGGTTCGAGGTCGAACCCCTTTTTTAAGGGGTATAGGTTTGTGAAACCTCGAAGTATCATTTTCTTCGTTATAAAAGTTTCGGGACGAAACTTTCTTAAGGGGGGTAGTATGTAATACCCGAATTCATTTTTTTGGCTGGGAAATGACTTTCTTGTCTTACAAATAATCGCTTGACTTGTTTCGCAAGTAACTACAGGAAAAGGGAGCATGTACTTTGTAACACCCCGACTTCCGATGGAACGTTACCTAGAAATAGACCTTACTAGGTACTATTAAGTAGGTTGACAACTACACTTTAGGATCTTGTAACGCGGGCACGACGAGAAAACATAATAAAAACATCCAACCTTTTATTTAGAAAAACATAGAAAACATAGTCATGCATGCGCTCCCGAAAAAATATAAATATTCAAAACCGACACAACGGTTAGTAATACTGAACTATTCAAATAATAGTAAATGAAATATAATGCTAACTCCATGTTAGCAATAATAAAATCAACATCCTAACTATCATAAATAAACTAGCGGAAAAACCCATCCCACTATGACATGCGCTCTTTACCGCTCCGGCCCGCCATCTGGCCTCGGTTCCTGCACGACTCCCTGGTTCATACCTGGAACTGAAAAATATTCCCCCAAGGGTCAGCTTCTAATCTACCAAGTTAGAGAGAATACGGAAATTGCAGAACGTTTTGAAAGCATTTCTAAAGTCAGCATACAAATCCACAATCGCAATCATAACTCTAAAGGCCAATACCTAAATCAGTTATAATCAGTCACACATAGCCACATACACATTTACAATCACAACCTCATAACAATGCAATTCCTCCTTTTTCACAATCCGACTCCCAAGGCGCTCATCACCGCGCCGAGTGCAGAGGCAGGCCCTCTCACTCCACTTCACAATCTCCCTTCTAACCCCGGCTAAGCCTCCACTGGAGCACTTGCCAAAACACATAGATAATAAATTTCGTTTTGAAGGGGCACGGTTTCCCTGTCACACGAGTCATACATAGCCAACTCTTCCTCAACGCCAGCTACGATGGGCCGTGTCGGAAACGGTACCAACACAGAGAAAACGTTCCAAAAATATCTTTCCGATAAAATACATTCAAAACTATTTTACGCACACAACAATTCAAGAAGTTCAAAACAATTTAAAAGGTATTCGGGACTAGTTCCCAAAACCCGCCCTACAATAACGGTACGTAATCTAACAGGATAGAGAAGAACGGAGCAAGTCGAAAAACGACTTACCTCCAATGAAGGCTCCTTTGAAGAAGACGGAAGTTAAGAATATGAACGCAAATGATTCCCTAAGAGAAGTATTAATGTGTAAGCCTAAATTAGATGCGATCCTGGTCACTCTTAAATAAAAGAATAACCAACTATGACATGCTCTACGAACCAAACTTAGAAAATTCTACTAATTAATACTAAAAACGTACTAAAAAGGAACATTGGGTGGCATTAATACCGAATAATTTATGTACTTGAATTGGAACCCACTAACCAATTAAACGCATAGAAACATTTATTAATCGTATTGATTTAGCTATCTAATAATTACTACTATAATACTATTTTATTTAAACCTATCAACTAGCTATCCTCCTATTATTACGTTCCAAAACCCAGTCCAAGGCCTAATTACCCAACCCAACTAATTAATAAAACAGCCCATACCCACCATGAAAATGCATACAACCCAACGGCCCAAAAAACCGTCTCCCACCCTTAATTGTATAAACCAGACAAAACTCTACCTTTGACTATTCCTAGTGGGGTCCGCTCCCCTTTCTTCTTCAACCAAAAACCGAGACCTCCATGGTTACAGCAGTAATGTACTCCCCAAACTACTAACCCAAAATTCCCGACTCGCCCTACCCTTGCAAACGAGAGTGACGGAGGATAAATAAGGGAAAGAAGTGATGGAATATGCACTATAACTAAGTCTAGCGGGTCTAGATTTATCAGATCGGGTTTAATGGGTTTTAGTTATAATTAGACTTGTAAAATATTATGGAGAATATATGTTTATTTTTCTTAGATAATCATAATTGATTATAAAGTAATTTAATTAATTATGATTTTAGAAAATTAAATAAAGAGATAATAGATAGAATTTATCTCTTATGGCAAGTGGATAAGTGGAAATCTTAACAGAATATTAAAATATTTGTTAAAGATAGATATATTCACAAGATTGAGATATATCACTTATGCGTATAATGGCAGAGGTCTCCAATGGATATACATATATACCTATATATGTTGTACGTGGGGATTTGGCTGGAAGTAACTCTCCAAAATCAATTCTCGGTTTTCATAAATTGACATCGGTCTATGTTCTAGCAAATATTTTCCGGTGTAGAAAATTATTTTCGTTCGTGTGTGTGGATACCGCTAGAGGAGCAACACTTGGGGCTCTTAGGTGATCGACAAGAAAGGTTTGAACTTGCTATTTGGATTCGCGTTTGAGGTAACGATCTGATCCGATTATTTATTCTATGTTATCATACTGATCCTTGGGAATTTTGGGATGAAAGTTTTGTCTTTTCCGCTGCGTTTGTATCCCTAGAATCAACAGTGGTATCAGAGCTTCATATGATTTTATGCATAGAAGAGCATGTTTAATTGTATTTTTTTTTATCGTCTTTGGATTGGATCTTAGAAGACACAAATTAATTGTGTAATGCATGATTATATATGCTTTGAGGTTTTCGTGTGTACATGTGATCGTATTTAGATAAAAGTTGTGTGCATTAATAATATGAAAGTTGTGTACATGCGATCGGTATATATATATTGATTTGTATATGATATGTCTCTTTAACTCAATTGACTATATCAGTATATATGCCAGTGCTAGTGATTAATTTCATGCATGTGTATTATGAATTTTTTTTTTTAGTGCAAGTTGCCGAGAATTGATTTGAAGATGTGCACTGATTGATATAGAATTAATTTCGTATTATACATGCTGTACGTGATCTTGTTAGTATGTGTATGCTATTATATCATTATGGTTAAAACATGTATAATTAAAGTTCTGTGATATTTTATGTATCCATGTGAATGATATAGGGTATATATTTTTGGTGAGATAAGATTTTGTGCAATTAAAAATTCCTCGTTAAAATATTAAGTCAAGTAAATTTATGCTCTCCATTAATTAGTTAAGAAAATAGGTAGAGTTCTTATTTGGGTCGGTACAGCTCAGTTGTGGGCCCATATTTGAATGTCTATAGTTTTTCTTGATTAAGTTAATGGGTCGACTTAACTTGAATTTTTAACTTGTTAGCCAAAGCTAAGGTTAAGTAGTTCAAGGAGCAAGTGTTGGATATATATATTTCATGGATTTGATTTATAGGCGAGAGAGCCATCCGACAGATACTGAAAATTGCATGGAGTTGCAATTGGCAAAGTAAAGGCCTACCTAATGAATCTAGTTTGTAGGTACAGCCAAAGTTGTGTGCAAACTAGACGAGTTGGGGTTTCAGTCCCGCTAGTGAATTTAGGCAACAAAATTCTCCGAGATCATTAGTGAGGGCTATTGATTTTGAATAAATAGTGGGAGTTGCAAATTATTATAAAAGTCCTTTTATTTGAAGTATTTGTTATGCTTATTTATCTTCTGTGCATTATTGATGTAGATATCATGGCAAGTAACAGCTATGGAACTTTAACATTGCGACACATCCTGGACAAGGAAAATCTTCTTAGTTGGCCAAACTATCTTGAATGGCTCAGGAAAATGAAAATCGTTTTGAGACATGAAAGAAAGTTGTATGTCCTAGAAGAAGAAGAGCCGGTTGTACCAGCAGATGACGCCCCAGAGGCCGAAGTAAAGGCCTATGAGAAATTCACGGAGGATCAAATAGATGTAGAATGCATCATGATGTCTACAATGGTTCCTGAATTGCAGAAGCAACATGATGGCATGAGTGCCAGGGAAATTGATGCTCATCTACGTGATCTGTTCCAAGAGAATGCAAGGGTTGAGTGTTATAATACCTCTAGAGCCCTATTTAATTGCAAGATGCAAGAAGGTAGCCCAGTGGAGACTCATGTCCTGAAAATGATCGGGTACATAGAGCATCTCGGAAACTTGGGTGTAGCTATGGATCAAGATTTAACAATGGATCCTGTCTTGTCATCATTGTCGGAGAGTTTTTCCCAGTTTATCATGAATTTCAATATGAATAACATGCAGAAAACTCTACAAGATATTTTGGCTATGCTAAGAACTGCTGAAAAGGACATTAAAACGTCAAAACCAGCAAAGCAATCTTCACTAGTTCTCAATGTGAACAAGAACAAGAGAAAGGGCAAGGGAAAAGAGAATTCCAAGGCCAAGATTGTGAAGATGGAAAACAAGCCAAAGAAGGGTGCGGAAACCTGTAGCTGAGGAGAAAGAAGCTACATGTTTCCATTGTGGCAAGAAGGGTCACTGGAAGAGGAATTGCACAATCTTCTTAGAGAAGAAAAACAAGGATGTTGGACCTTCAGGTATCTTAGTTGAGTGCAGTATGTCTGTTTCTACTTCATGGGTATTGGATACCGCCTGTTTTTCTCACATTTGTGTGAATTTGCAGGGACTAAGTAGGTGCAGAAGGCTTTCCAAAGGCGAGGTGGATATACGAGGTGTTAATGGAGCAAGGATTGCTGCTTTAGCCGTCGGGATTTATTCTATCGCTTTGCCGAGTGGATTAGTTTTAAATTTGAACAATTGTTATTATGTTCCTAGTTCTACCAAGAACATTATTTCAGTTCCGGTTTTGGATATTGAAGGTTTTACATTTGAGTATGGAAATCGAACTTTTTCGTTTTACTTGAATGGTTTGTTCTATGGTAATGGAATCTTATATAATGGTTTATATCTTTTGAACTTAGAAAATCCAGTATCATGCATCACTGAAAAGAAACAGAAAAATGATGACTCAAATGCTACCTATTTATGGCACTGTAGACTTGGTCATGTAAACGAGAAACGCGTCGCTAAACTTCATTCTGAAGGCTATTTGGATTCTTTTGAATTTGAATCTATAGATAGATGTGAAGCGTGTTTACAAGGAAAAATGGCTAAGGCACCTTTTACCAAGAAAGGTAAGAGAGTTGGAGAGTTGTTAGAGCTCATACACAGTGATGTGTGTGAACCTTTATCAACTCAAGCCAGAGGTGGCTATTCTTACTTCGTGACGTTCACAGATGATTTAAGTAGATATGGATATGTTTATTTAATAAGGAACAAGTCTGAGACCTTTGATAAATTCAAAGAGTTCAAAAACGAGGTAGAGAATCATCTTGGCAAGAAAATAAAGGCTCTTCGATCGGATCGAGGTGGTGAATATTTAAGCCAAGAGTTTATTGATTACCTTAAGGAGTGTGGAATAGTTTCACAACTAACTCCTCCTGGAACACCGGAATGGAATGGAGTTTCAGAAAGGAGAAATCGCACTCTTTTAGATATGGTAAGATCAATGATGAGTCATGCAAGTCTTCCATTGACATTTTGGGGTTACGCTTTGGAAACAGCAATCCACACACTTAACCGTGTTCCAACCAAGGCAGTAGATAAGACACCATATGAGATTTGGCGAGGTCATAAGCCTAATATGTCTTATCTCAAAGTATGGGGTTGTGAAGCTTATGTGAAGAGCACATACTCAGATAAGCTTGCATCCAGGTCTATTAAATGCAATTTTGTTGGATATCCTAAGGAAACAAAAGGATATTACTTTTACACTCCTAATGAGCACAAGGTTATTGTTGCTCGGTATGCTACTTTCTTGGAAAGAGAGTTCATCTCTAAAGATAGTAGTGGGAGTAAGGTAAGTCTTGAGAAAATTCAAGATTCAACAAATGAGTTGGAACAAGAGCAATCGGTTAGGCCATCCCAGCCAGAACCTGAGATTGCAGAAATGCAAGAGTTACGTAGGTCCTCAAGAGTGCGAAAGGAACCAGAGAGAATGAGCCTTATCGTCACTGAGTATGGTGAAGTTTTGCTCATCGAGAATGATGATGAACCTTCAACCTACAAGGAATCTTTAGCTTCATCAGATTCCGAGAAATGGCTAAATGCCATGAATTCTGAAATGGACTCCATGTACACCAACGAAGTATGGGAGTTGGTAGATGTACCAATTGGGGTTAAACCTGTTGGGTGCAAGTGGATCTTTAAAAAGAAGACAGACATGGATGGTAATATTAGTACCTATAAAGCAAGGTTGGTTGCAAAAGGTTTTACTCAACGTTATGGAATTGACTATGATGAAACTTTTTCACCGGTAGCCATGCAAAATTCTATCAGGATTTTGCTTGCAATAGCAGCTTACTATGAATTTGAGATTTGGCAAATGGACGTGAAAACTGCTTTCCTAAATGGGAAGTTAATAGAGGAAGTTTACATGGAACAACCTCCAGGGTTTGAAACGTCTACGAGCACAAATAAGGTTTGTAAGTTGAAGAGATCCATTTATGGATTAAAGCAAGCATCTCGGAGTTGGAATCTGAGATTTGATGATGCAGTCAAGGAATTTGGCTTCATTAGAAATTCAGAAGAACCTTGCGTTTATAAAAAGGTTAGTGGGAGCACATTAGTGTTTCTAGTTTTGTATGTGGATGATATTCTCCTCATCGGGAATGACAAGCCATTCTTGGAATCCACCAAGGCATGGTTGTGCAAGTGCTTCTCCATGAAGGACCTAGGTGAGGCAGCCTATATCTTAGGAATTAAGATACACCGAGATAGGTCTAAAAGGCAGCTTGGTCTAAGTCAAGGCACGTACATTGACAAGATCTTGAATAGATATAAGATGCAAGATTCCAAGAGAGGACTTTTGCCCTTGTCACATGGTGTACGTCTCTCTACGCAGATGTGTCCAAAGACACAACAAGAGAGAGACAAGATGAGTAATGTACCTTACGCTTCTGCGGTTGGGTCCATTATGTACACAATGACATGTACACGGCCTGATGTCTCGTATGCAATAAGTATGGCGGGTAGATATCAGTCTGATCCAGGTGAAGGTCACTGGAGTGCTGTTAAGACTACTCTCAAATATTTGAGAAGAACCAAAGATCAAGTTTTGGTCTATGGGGGAGAAGAGGAGCTAGTGGTCAGAGGTTATACTGATGCTAGTTTTCAAACAGATCAAGATGATCTAAAGTCGCAAATGGGTTATGTGTTTTGCCTAAACGGTGGAGTTGTTTGTTGGAAGAGTTCCAAACAAGATACAGTTGTTGACTCTACGGCAGAATCCGAGTATATAGCAGCTTCGGAAGCAGCTAAGGAAGCAGTTTGGATCAAGAACTTTATTACAGAACTTGGAGTGGTTCCTAGCATTGAAGGTCCGGTTAGATTGTACTGTGACAATAATGCAGTTGTTGCACAAGCTAAGGAACCAAGATCTCACCAGCAATCCAGGCATGTACTTCGGAAGTACCACATCATCAGAGAAATAATTCAAAGAGGAGATGTTGCACTAAGCAGAGTTTCAAGCGATGAAAACATTGCTGATCCATTAACTAAGGCCTTACCTCAGCAGAAACATGATGCTCATGTGAGGGGACTAGGACTTAGAGTTTGGCATTGATGTATGCAAGATACTATTATAGTATGCAAGTTTGTCGAACTAGTTTTATTTATATGACATTGATACATTTTATTTAAAAGGCAGTATTTATCATGTTTATTTTGTTTTTCTGCTAACATTTAATATTGATAAAATCCTTAGAATATGATGTCTTGTGTAAATTGATGATATAGTTATTTATCATCAGTGAGAATTTTACAAACAAGGTTATATTCTTAAAACGTCCTTGGTCGGATTAGTATCGAGAAGGGATATCGAAACTATAGACCAACATGTGAATAGACTGTAGGTTCATCTCGCTGAACCGAGGGATAGTTCTTCCAAGTCATTTGCATGGGTGCTCAAGGATAAGTAGAGCTACTAGACCGGCCCGAATTAGAGGATACCACATATATGTGAAAGCGTCATTGGTTCTTCCTCTAAATGAATGAGTGTTAGTGATCTCATGACTTGAGACTGTCACATAGTCCTATGCATGGAGTCTTAACTTTGATGCCGTTAAACGTAGCTTTTATGAGTTGCAACTAATACGGTTATTAGGTTGAGGCAAAGTGTAGAGAGGATAGTGATTGAGTCAAGAAAGGATTCATCCCTCTCTTGGATTAGAGAGTAAATATCACTGGCCACTTGGTTGAGATATAAGTGACTCTAAAATCCATGGCCATGGTAGAGAATTTTGAGTCTAAGTTATCTTTGCAAAACCAAGTAAATGATTGAGCTTAGTGGTGACGCATTGTGCACTAACTTAATCTTGATATTGGTGATGAAGAGATCGAACTACACAATAATCAATTCATAGTGGTGTATGGTTCGCCAACCATTTCTGTTTTGTTGGGTGGTCAACAACTGTTGCTAGACGGTTACCTTGACTTTTGTTGGATAACACTACCTTCAAGATAGAAACCTAGAGGGTCGCACGCGTAAGCACGATAGATGGGAAATTAATAATTGTTGATTGGAAATTTCTAAAGTTACTAGAAATGAGTCGACATAGTTTCGGAATTAAGTAACTATTTCGAAAGGAATCTCGAATATGAGAGTTGACTTTGAACCCAAGGTTAATAAGATAATGACTCGAACTCAGTAATAGTGCAAGTGGGAGATTGATGGAATATGCACTATAACTAAGTCTAGCGGGTCTAGATTTATCAGATCGGGTTTAATGGGTCTTAGTTATAATTAGACTTGTAAAATATTATGGAGAATATATGTTTATTTTTCTTAGATAATCATAATTGATTATAAAGTAATTTAATTAATTATGATTTTAGAAAATTAAATAAAGAGATAATAGATAGAGTTTATCTCTTATGGCAAGTGGATAAGTGGAAATCTTAACAGAATATTAAAATATTTGTTAAAGATAGATATATTCACAAGATTGAGATATATCACTTATGCGTATAATGGCAGAGGTCTCCAATGGATATACATATATACCTATATATGTTGTACGTGGGGATTTGGCTGGAAGTAACTCTCCAAAATCAATTCTTGGTTTTCATAAATTGACATCGGTCTATGTTCTAGCAAATATTTTCCGGTGTAGAAAATTATTTCCGTTCGTGTGTGTGGATACCGCTAGAGGAGCAACACTTGGGGCTCTTAGGTGATCGACAAGAAAGGTTTGAACTTGCTATTCGGATTCGCGTTTGAGGTAACGATCTGATCCGATTATTTATTCTATGTTATCATACTGATCCTTGGGAATTTTGGGATGAAAGTTTTGTCTTTTCCGCTACGTTTGCATCTCTAGAACCCAACAAGAAGCAAGGCGTCGATCTTTACCTCCTAGTGTCGGCAATCTGAACGGCGGTGCCTGGACGGCGAAACGACGACGGTTTTTCCGTGCGATCGAATGGGACCGGTCTCCGAAGGCATAACGGTTCTGAATTGAAGATGTCGCCGACGACGAGCAGCGTGGCCCCGCAGATTACTAGCCTTGAATGGATTGCCGATCTCAACGGTGGATCGTGATGCCGGAATCGAACGCGGACTACGCTTGCTCACTGGAGGTATCATTGCTTAACGAGAAGGGAACAAGAGAGAGATGGAACGAAGGAATCGGGGCGCTGAAATTTCCCGGTTGGAACAGAGGGACCGGACTCACCACCGACAAATCCGATCGAGATGAACCCAAGAAACAATGGCGGTTCTTTGAGGGATACGTAAGGGGTGGTTTTACGATCCAATCGGAATGGCTATGTATAAATACTACGATCCCCACCATTTAAAGATAAATCAATATAAAGATGGATAAGATTTTTTTTTATTGATACGGATAACTGAAATATAAATTAACAAATAGTTAATTTATATATAAGATATTGGAGGTGGCGGTAAGTTTATCGGGTTACTAAGGTCTAGATCTTATACCAGAAGTTACTTGCGGGCCAAGAAAAATCAATTGTTTGCAGAGTAAGAAATTCGTTTTCCGACCTAGAAGAGAAACGAAATTCGAATATTACATACTTATATCTGTAGAATTCTTTCCTTAAGTTATAATTATATAAAGTTATGCCCTGATATATAAATGTGTATATATAGTTGCTTTTCCTCTTAATAATCTCGTGAAAATTATATCCTCAACCATATCCAATTAGTTATCCAATTAGTTACTTAATTAGAAATCTACCCTATCTACTATATCGTTTGTCATCCACGAGAATTATCCTAATTATTATTTTTATTCCAATTAATTCCCCTTAAGTTAACCCTAACCTAATTAGATTAGCGTATTAGAAGCCAAAGAAACAATCTGCCGCTTTTGTTTTACGTCTTCGTCTTCCTCGGAGAGTCATCGAACGAGACGTGTTCCTTCCCTCTTCGATCCTTGCCATCGGGTTAGCAGACCACGCCGGCGTCACCCCGATCGCAGGTCCGGAGCCGGCGATGTTTACGTTCCTTTGCTAGTACAAGCCGCGACTAGCCCTGCTTTGATCAAAGCAAGTTACCGATTGCCGTTTCCATTGTTACCTTCGAATGTCGGTAAGCTTTCCGATTGTTGTTCTTCCGTCTAGCGCGACTTTTCCTTCGGGTTGTAAGAGCACATGGAGCAGTTTGTTCGTAATCAAGGGAATTTCATTAGTTGCTAGGTTAACTAAACATGTAGGTTAACTAGTGGCTAATGTGAATTGCAGGGAGTTGTTGTTTTGTTAGTTAAAAGGGTTTTTGTGTTTTGGCCAATTAGTGTCAATTTGTGGGCAGGCGGGTTCCCTAGGACTGTTTAATTTGGAACTCGTGGGTTATCAAGGTTATTGTATAAGAGTACTTAAGGGTGATGATTACTTAATTAATGGAATTAGAATAGGGAGAAGTTGGTTGGAGTTTTCATACGGTTCTGCGGGAATTAATGTAATTAGTTATGCTTATCACTCTAGCAAGTAGTTAATTAGCGTTGGTACTAAATACTAGTTAGAATCTATCTATATCTATTATAAAATGGAAAAATTTGGCCAATTAATGACCAAAGCATTTAATGTAATAATAATAGTGAAAGGGAGGAAAAAAATAAAAAGTGATTTTAGGGTTGGAATTTGCAAGATAAATTGGATAAAGAAAAGTATTATAAAAGATGAGCAACCCACATAAGCAAAGCAACCCATTTTTAAAAATCCTATTTAAAAAATAATTTATAAAGTTTTCAATCTAAATTTCAAACAATTCAATGATATGCTACATTTCATTTGTCAACCCAAATAAACTCTGCTATTAAAAATAGGTATGCAAACGATTTAAAATTGTGTAAGAATAAAAAAAATTATAACCGACAATCTGACATGAAACTATGATGGCTCACGATTGTTTGATTTTATTTTATTAAAAAACAGGTTTATGATTATTAACAACGCATAATTATACATTATGTAATGCATTATTTTTCTTCATATAAATATTTACACAAAAATAAGAATGGAAAATATTAAACATTTATTAGTCTATAACATTTGTGAGAGTGGTGAGACTTTTCATTTTCCGTTATTGGTAGGACATATAATTATACCTGATTAGAATATAATTGTTCAAATATTTATTGAAATGATAAAGTTAGAGTTTATAACTTATGTACCTCTTAAGTAGCCATCGACCGTTTAAGACTTTTCATATCACACATTATTGCATAATTAATGACATTTAAAACCCCTCCCCTACACACATACACATATATATTGGATAGTCATGGGGTTTTAGAGGTTCATAAACTATAAAAGTTTTTGTACTTTCCTTTTTGTTCTCCATTGTGTTGATTATGTTTTAACATTTAGAATATGTTAATTTCTAATGATCAATTATTCAAGTTCTTATTGTTATACTAATCTTTCAATTTTTCTCCCATTATTTTGTTGCTTGGTGTGCAGGTGCAAGCGAAGGTTTTGATATTCTTATTTGTAGATGTTGATTGATTGAATCTTCAATTTTTGGAATGTGAGTGTGATATTGTAGTAACCGGTATGTACTTCGAGGTTTTGAATTTAGTATCAAGTTGTAATTAAAGTCATATACTTCATATTCTCCATTGTTGTTAGTGCGTGGTACTTGAAATGTGAATGAAATTAATAATGCATAATATTACAAATGTGAATGATTTTTTTTTTCATGTGATATGTATTCTTTAAATTTAGGCTACCAAACAATTCATGTAGATTTTATTCTTTAAATTTAGGAATCAATACACACATATTTAAATAAATTCAATACTAATAACATTTCATATAACAATAACTTATATAACAATTTGTAGTTTAATATAATAATGTGTAGGTTAATAATGAATTTTTTATGATCAAAATACATACACTTTTACAAAAAAAGGCAACATCAAACAAATAAAATAAAAATTCCAACACAACTATCTCTCTATCTATTTTGTGAGTAGTTTACAAAATCTAAAAATAAAATATTATCTAATAGACTAATTGTGTATTTTATAAGATTTGGAATTACACACAAAAGTAACAAAATTAGCATCAATATTTGATATTACATTATTTAATTAGCAACATTTGTAGTAATCTTTCTTATTACATAAGACACAATCTTTGATATTACAATATGAATTTAAGACATTAAATTATATTCATTAGTATTACAAATAAATGTAAAGACAAAATAAGATAAGATCAACCTTTGATATTCCAAACAAAAGATAAGATCAAAATTAAAATATAACATTTGATATTACATCATTTATTTAGAAACTTTTGTAGTAACCTATAGTATTTATTACACACAACCTTTGGTATTACAATATCAATTTTAAGTCATTAAATTATAACCATTGATATTATAAATAAATTTAAAAATAAAAGAAGATAGGATCAACCTTTGATATTCCAAACAAAAGATAAGATCAAATTTAAAGAAGAAAAAATAAAAAGAGTAAAAATAAATAAAATAAACATGTCATAATAATATAATAATGTGTGCCAATGAATTTTCATGCAATTAATTTAAAATTTATTTTGTAAAATTAAACAAATAAAATAAATATTCCAACACAACTATCTATCTATCTATTTTGTGAGTAGTTCACAAAATCAAAAAGTAAAGTATTATCTAATAGACTAATTATATATTTTACAACATTTGGTATTACACACAAAAATAACAAAATTAATATTAATCTTTGATATTACATCATTTATTTAGCAACTTTTGTACTATCCTTTGGTATTACGCACAAGACACAACCTTTGATATTACAATACGAATTTAAAGTCATTAAATTATAACGATTGGTATTGCAAATATAAGTAAAAATAAAAGAAGATAAGATCAACATTTGGTATTCCAAACAAAAGATAAGATCAAATATAAAATATAACATTTGACATAACTAAGCAACTTTTGTAGTAAACTTTAGTATTACAATATGAATTTAATGTCATTAAATTATAATCATTGGTATTACATTACAAATAAAAGTAAAAGTAAAAGAAGATAAGATCAACCTTTGGTATTCCAAACAAAGGATAAGATCAAATTTAAAATATAACCTTTCGTATTCCATTTTCTTTCATACTATATAAGTTTTTCACTTTTGCATGATCACATCACAATTTCATTAACCAAAAAGCAAAAAATAAAAGACAACTTTTGAAATTGTTGAAAAATAAGGATTAATCAAGAAACCCTTGGAGATATGTATAGTGAAAAAGAAACAATCTTTATCTATCTATATATACTATAAAATATAAAATATAATCAATGAGACCCCGTGCGATAGCACGGGCCATCCACCTAGTAATATTATAGAATAAACTAGTGAGTTAATTAGTGGTTGCTACTAATTAATAGTTAGTGTATATATATGTATGTACGTAGTAAACTTGTGAGTTTGGTTAGTAGTTGATAAATAATAATCTTGGATACAAGCTTGAATTTGGTTTTAATTTAGAGGTCTGGAATATAATTAAGATTAGATTGGTTATGGTGTACAAGTTGAGATAAGGTTGTCCATTTATTTTTCTAATAGGAGGTTGGGTACGTAAATCGTCAGCTAAGTGCATGTTTAGCTATAAGAGTCTTTAAATTTGTGAAGTGTGGTAGATTAAAGAATGATGTGTGTTCATTATCATGTTAGGGAACCTCCTCTGTTCAAGTTATTAACCTTCCATTCTCATTAATGACCATTCCTCGAGATAAGTCGTTTTCGACTTGCTCGGTTCTTTTCTGTCTTGTTAGATTTTGTGCCATTGTTGTAGGATTGGTTTTGGGAACTAGTCCCAAATATATTTTTGAAATATTTTGGAGTTGCTCGTGTTGTTGTGTGCAAATTGGTTTTTAAATGGGTTTTATCGGAAATAAGTTTTCGAATGTTTTCTTTGTGTTGGTACTGTTTTAGGCACGACCATCGTAGCTGGCGGAGAGGAAGAGTTGTCTATGTATGGTCTGTGTGACAGGGAAACCCGTGCCCCTTCAAAACGAAAAATTTATCTATGTGTTTTAGCAAGTGCTCCAGTGGAGGCTTAGTCGGGGTTAGAAGGGAGATTGTGAAGTAGAGTGAGAGGGCATGCCTCTGCACTCGGCGCGGGGTTGAGCGCCTTGGAGGTTGGATTGTGAGATGGAGGAATTGCATTGTTGTATGATTGTGTTTGTGAATGTGTATGTGGCTATGTGTGACTAACCAAAACTAATTTAGGTATTGGCCTTTAGAGTTATGAGTGCGTTTGTGGACTTGGATGCTGACCTTAGAAGTGTTTTTCAAAAGTCTTGCAATTTCCGCATTCTTTCTAACTTGATAGAATAGTAGCTGACCCTTCGGGGAATATTTTTCAGTCCCAGGTATGAACTAGGGAACCGTGCAAGAATCGAGGCCACATGGCGGGGCGGAGTGGTGAAGAGCACGTGTCATAGTGGGGTCGGGTTTACTTGGGTTTCTTTTGTTGCATAAGGAGTTGAATTTATTGTTATGTTGGATTTATTATTATGTGATGTTTATTATTGTTATTAGGTTAATTCGTTATTAGTAGGGTTTTGTCGGATTTGAATATTTATGTTTTCGGGTATACATGCATAAATTTGTTTTCCAAGTTTTATTAAATAAAAGGTTGGATATTTTATCAAGTTTTCTCGTCGTGCCGGCGTTGCAAGATCCGAGTGAATTGTTGTCAACCTAACCTGAGTAGTACCTGGAGAGGTCTACCACCGAGTGACACCTAGTGTAAGAGCGGGGTGTTACACTGTTCACGACTGATCATACATCACCTCAGTTTTCTGCTCGCCGAGGATGCTACAGACGACGAAATAGAGCGGGACCGGAGGCGTTGAAACTATAACACCCCTATTTTACAACATTGGGTATTACCCCCAATGACCTCGGACTTTACCGTCCAAAGTCACCCAAGGCTTTTAGAATGATATAGAACAATAATAATGCGGAATAAAATATAATACATAATGAGAAAAGGTGCTCCCGAGGGAGACTTGGTTCTACAAAACATCTTAATTGTTTTCAAATATAAAGTTGTTCGGAATTGAAATGCAAAACCTGCTTGTCCTTGAAACGTAATGAAACTAAAGCAAAATGATAGAAAGGTACATCTTGAAAATCCTTGTTCTTCCTTCGTCTTCACTTCACTTCACTTCACTTCACTTCACGCCTTGTTGGGATTCCTAGATTCTGACATAATTCGCGAGGGGCGAGAAAATGCCAGGCAAACATGCGGAAAAGAAGAATTAGTCTAAGAGACTAAGCAAGCGGGAATGGAACTTCCCGAGGGTATTTCGGAAATTTTCAATTATTGTCGAAAGAGATAATAAGGTTGTGTTTACGATGGGCTATACGATGGGACTTGTTTATGTGGAGCTTTTGTGGTTCAAAGAAGAGTATATCTTAAGTGAAGATAACTCGATAAGCGATAGAAGAGCTACTAGATTGTAGACTTCTTAAGGATTTCGAAAGTATGTTGGGAACGTTTATTAAGTCATAGAAGTAAAAACCCATCGCGCCCTGAACGGACCGAGAGCCGGATCGATCATTTGAGACCGGTCCGGTTTTGGTATCTTAAATGTGCATACGCACTTATAAATATGGGTTCCTCTTAACTTGGATTTTCTCTTATAATACTTTTATAAGAGAAGCGGAAATCTAAATTATTATGGTAATAATTTAGAAGATGATTTAAAATAATAATGTTCCTTCATTATTATTTTGGTTTTGTAATATCCTTATTATTCCATAAACCCTTACTTAAAGTAATCTCTTTTAACTTTATTCTCTATTTCTTTAATATAAGTAAGCAAGTAAAATTTCATAAAATACTATACTTTGCCTAGAAGTATTTTTCTTATAAACTATAAGTTTTCCTTGAATTATAAGAAATTCACTTTAACCTTTCTATGTACTAGTCTTAGTTTAAAAATACTACTTTTAAATTCCTTAAGGATCTTGAAGCGATATATACCTTTAGTAGACTTTTGTTTAATTCTATAGTTCACCTAAAAATAAGGCTCATAAACTTATAATCTACTTTTCTTGAAAGTTTCCATAAATAGGACTTTCTATTTTTCTTTAATAGGTAACTTCCTACATTTAACATATATTCAACTATTCTTATTTATTTTATTCCAATAATTCTTTTCATATTCTTTGACTTATAAAATATCTATGCTCATAGTTGATAATATATGATCATGGCTTATATATCCACCTCGTACTTATAGTCTATTATTATAATATCTTAGGTTATAAAATAATATCTTTTCTATATCTAAATGATTTCTTTCCATGCAAGTCATTCCCATAACTATATAATATCATATTATATCAATTTAAGATTACAAATGTTATATTCATATTAGAACTTAGGTCTTGTAGGAAATCACTATTCCTAGAGATAGCTTAACCTAGTATTTTATTAAATGATAACTCTAGTAGTATAACTATCATTAATATTAGAACTTAGGTCTTGTAGGAAATCACTATTCCTAGAGATAGCTTAACCTAGTATTTTATTAAATGATAACTCTAGTAGTATAACTATCATTAATATAGTGGTATTCATATATTGGTCATTCTCTACAATTAGAAATAGGTGACCTAATGTGTGATATAATTAATGTTATCCCTTTATAAAAACAATATTTCATGTCAAACTATAGTCCATGTGCTACAAATTTTGAAACAATAATACTTTTATAAGATTTCTCTACCATTTTATTATTATACTATGTCTTAGATATTCTAACATCATTATCGTATAATATAACTAATATCACATAATAACCTAGTTCACTTTATAGTCACATTTATCATATTATAATAAAAGTTTATATCTTGTAGTAATTTCATTACACTTAGAGGTATGCTATTTTAATAACTAATGAATTTATTTATTAACCTTATCATCATTACTAAGAACCTATAATATGATATCGTCTTATAGTTCAAGACATGCAATATTATTACCTTATATAAATCTTACTTCTTTTATAAAGGTGACATTTTTAATATTACAAACTCTATTTCATATGCTATTTATTTTATAAAAATATCTTTATAATAAAACACATGTCTAGCATAATATTAAACTCATGATATGATTTAAGTAATCTAGTAGGGTTATATTTACTATAGTAACTAATATCTTTTCTAAAATTATTTACTCCTTCTCTACAACTAACAAGATCTACTTAATAAATTTAATAGATTTAATTTTACACTAACTTATTTATTCTACTCATTAAAATACATAAATCAATTTAATAAAAATAAGGGTGTAGAATTATACTTTTCTTAGTTTGTATTACGGAACACATGAGAAGGGCGGGGGAGAGGACCGACGGTGATGGGGCGGCGGCACCAAGGCGTCGGCGGCGTACGGTGGCTCCGGCGAGGGCGTCGGCGGCGCGTGGAGGAAGGCGAAAATGGGGGCGGCGCCGGCGGTCTCCAAAGGGGAAGAAGAGGAGTGTTTGGTGGTGTTTTTAATGGAGGAAAAAGACTTTGAATGGGCTGATTTTGCTTTGACAATTGAGAGTAATCTAGCAAGAAGGAGAAGGATGGTTTGAAGTGTGAGTAAAATGGTGAAGGGGAGGCCTTTATATAGGCAAGTGAGTGCAACTTGGTGATCCATGGCAATTGGTTTGCACCAATGGAGAGGAAGAGGATGATCATCTATTGGTCAAAGTTGTGTTTCTTCATGGATGATGCAAGGTGAGGTAAGAGATGTGTCTAGCAAGGGAGAGGAAGGTGGAAGAAGCTTCCATGGACATGCATTGCTCCCATGTCAAATCAAGTTGACTTGGTTGAAGAGGAAGACTAAAAAAATTGATATAGAATTAAAAGAGTGGGGTAAAATGGCAAGAAAGTTCACTTGGTCTAGCGGAATAGAGGGGGGCGTGTGGAATGAGTTGCAAGAGATCTCGGGTTCAAATCCCGGCTCTTGCATTCTTTTTACAAGGCTTGTAAATTGTGTTTTTAGGCCTTTGTGTAATTTATTTTATGGAATATATTCAATTTCTAAAAGACCTTATTTTTGTCTAATGCTCTTCTTATTAAATTACCTCACTTTACTAATCTATGCCCCTCATGTTATTTTATTGAATTTTTATCTATTTTAATTTTCTTGATAATCTCTTTCAAAAGAAAATAATAGAAGTTAATTTGATATTTAGAAATTCTCCCTTTTTAAAAAAAAAATAATTGATAATAAATATTATATTATATAAAAAAACTTGGAATATTGCGGATATTACAATAGTACCCCCTTAAAATTAGTTTCGTCTCCGAAACTAGGAAGGACTTAGGGTGGTACAAGGTTAACACGGAAAGCTCCTAACACTCACATCCGTGAGGAAACACGAAAGGGGCTAGTACCCCCTTAAAGAACATTTCGTTCTTTAGTTGAGATGACTGTACAAGTAGAAGAATTATTATTGTACCTTTATCTTAAGGAATCGTGAAGTTGGAAATCCTTAGGAAGATTCCCACATTTGAGCTTATGTGGCTTAATTAGAATCAAGGAATAGGATTGGAAATCCGATTGATCTGGCTAGCGAAGTAGGCGGGGGTCTTGTGGTTTTATTCGAAAGTTGTGGTCAACCCTACGGAAGTCTTGGGTTGACCTTCCCGAACATACAGGTTTGATTGCTTATAGAGTAAGCTTCTTTTTGAAATGAACACTTAGGTGCTTCTAGGAGGCGAGTAAGTCCTTGACTAGACTATTCTGTATTTCTGGAATTTGGTCCTTGCAGAGGAATCCTTTTCAGGTGACCATTCGATAACTGACGATATGGAAACAAAGTTTGAATATACAAGGGCCATGCCTTGGAAAGAGAATTTCGATTTACGATTTCTAAGAAATTACTACTGGGATAGGGAATGGTTATCTTCCAAGAGGTAACCATCGTTACGATGTCGTATTCGAATATATATCATACTATCGAGAAATGGTTCGAGCGTCCCTTTGTATTATATTATACAGTATTTGTCAAAAATGTAGTTTTTCGTAAGCAAGGTTAAACTCGAGGGACTACGTGGTTTCATTCCACCGATGTGATCAGTACCGGGGAGCGATTTCCAACATAATCGCCTCAAGCGTCTATCTTCATGGGAATAAGACCTGAAATTCTACCTCAACCAAGTGGCCAAGATGGGAGGTACAAGTCCATTCTTATTCACCACCATGAATCTATATCGAAACCTTTGATTTATAACTTACAAATTCATTATGGTATATAAGTAACATTTTGAGGTGAACTAACTAGTACAATGTATATATCATAAAGTTAAATTAGGGTTTAGCTCGAACGTTCTCTTATGCGAGTTATCTATGGAACACGGTCCTTGGTTGGTTACGCAAGGATATGATAACCATAATCATAATATAGATTTCAAAATGAGACACTCTCACGAGGAAGAGTGTCACCGGAATGGTTCGACATTAGCATCTACTATTGCGATACAAAAGTGCCTTAAGGGCAAAACTAATATGATTACGAAGATTAAACGCGGATAGGAAGGAGGATCCAACTATTCCTTTTGAACATCTGATGCAAAAGGTTGGTCACTGCGGTGCATCTCATAGAACTATTGATCTTGACGCTGGGATGTAATCGACCTCTTTCCTTCATCCTGAGCTGTAGATTGCACAGAAGCAGTTCCTGTCATTCCTCTGGAAACTACGGGTATTGGGACACTGTGTCGGAGCGAGTTGGTCTTGACTTATTTGCTGGTTGCCTACAGAATTGGCGGAGATGTCCGTCTCTTCCACAGTTGAAGCACTTCATAGGATTCTTGGTACAGTTTCGGTTGATATGTCCCGGTTCTTCACAGTTGTGACAAACTATAGAGCTCTTTTTGGTTTCCGGGCCTGGGAATGGTTTAGACTTAGTTGACTCGGACCCAGTCTTGCTCTTCTTTGACCAGTCTGAACTTTGTGGAGAGCCTGGCCTCTTGAATTTGCCATTCTCCTTGTTATGAGGTTGTCCCCAATCTTCCACCCTTGGTGCGGGTTCCTCGAGCAAGGATTTTTCCATGTGGGCCGCATCCATGTATTCTCCCAACGTCGTGCACTTGTGATAACTCATCAGAGCCTTTATTTCTGGGCTCAGTAATTCATGGAACCGTTGAATTCTCTCTACCTTAGTGGGGACTTTCTTTGTGGCACCTCCCATTTGGGATTGAAGCTTTGTTGCCTCGGGTATACTGGGTCCACCAATCTTTTGGTAAGGAACCGTATAGAGCTTCTCTTTTTCCCAAGTTGTCCAGAAGTGATACAACATCTTTGCTTTGAACATTGCCCAATTCAGACTTGGTTGTTCCGACAAGTTTGAATTTTCCCACCATTCTCGTGCTCCTCCCCTTAGCTGAAGGGAGGCAAGGTGCACCTTTTCCACTTCTTTGCACTCAAGCGTGCCTAGGAGGCATTCCATTTGTGAGAACCACCTTAATATCTCGTTGGTTTCTCCCGTACCGTCATAAATGTCTGGCTTCAATGAGGAAAAAGTTCTCAGGTTCTTGTCACACTCTGAGCAAATTATTGATGAAGAAGTCTGAATGATACTATCCTTTGCATCGCTAGTTTGACCTCTTCCCGCTATTTTCTTCACGTCGGGCAATGTAGTTGGAAACATCTCATGACTGAATTGCTCCACGTGGACTCTTGCAGCTTCGATCCTTAAAGGACCACTTTCCACCGTCCTTGGTGGGTAAGAAACTTGTTGCTGTGGGTCCTTTTGATTGTGACTAGCGCGCTTAGACCCTCCATCATTTTCCTGAGGCAGATTGCAAACAAAGGTGCTCCTATTGTTGTTCTCTTTAGGGTCCGCCATTCTTTGACGCTGATTTTTTTTTTTTTTTGATTTTCTTCTAATGTCTACAAGGAAGGGATGGTTAACAAGGTGTAAGAGGACTATCCAAACTAATAATGGAAAACAAGGGTTGGAAATAAGTAACGTCGAGTATGGAAGAGTTACTACTTTAGTTGTGACGAACAGGAACACGTGTCCATCAATTGTCCAAATGATGAAGCAACTTCACGACTCACTAGGCCTGTCGGGCAACTTAGCGACTTTATAAGTCCAAAATATCTTGGTCCTAACAACTTCTTTCCTAACTTCGTTTGTCACCGTGTTGACTTACCAAGATGGAAGCGAAGAAAAGTCCATGACGTGGCTTTCGCATAGCTTTAACATCGTTGTTTTATTCGGTTGCCAAACATCAATTATTACGCCAAGCTTCCATAGGTTGGTTGAGCAAATCCTAACTACTTGTCGGTACATCGGACTAATATATCCTTCATTGATCGGAACCTCGACCACTCCTTTATTGTTAGATCATTGTTTGCCCCACACCTACCTCTCGATAATCTGTTTCGAGATCTGGTTAAGTGGAGACATGTTAGATCTTTAGTCGACTAAGCCTTCCTTGGCGTCCTCTTTGGAAATTTCTAGTTTCCCTTGAGTCACTGGCTCAGTAAGTTTGGCTCTAATGAAAACATAAGTATTATTTGTAGTTGGTATGACTTCTTCTCATTCTTGGTGTGTATGAACCTAGTTTTTTTTTTATTATAACCATTTTCTGTAAATGGCTACCAATTCATATAGAATATCCGTAATTCTATATTTGAAGCAGGATATAGTTGTTTTTGTTAACTCCCGGGCATAGGCCAGAAATGATGCGCAAGTTTAGAGAAGAGAGAAGATTTTTATTAGAACTTTTATGGAACGGATTACAAAAGGCTCTATATAATAAGCCATTACACTAGGGACGGAAACAAAGCTACTATCGACCTGACTATTCAAGGAAAAAAAAGAATAGTCGAGTTAAGTGGACTACTTAGAGTTTCACACTGCTCAATAATAAACAACTGAATTTTAGCCCTAGGGCGTGCTTTGGAAACAAAAGTTGTCCAAGAATCCTTCATCGAACAAACTTTCATCGAGAGCACCTCCTTCGTGGTTCAACAGTAATTGTGCTTGCTCGATGTGTCGACGAGTTGCAGCTATATGGCCACGGTTGATTGCAAGACGAGCATGGAGTTGGGCGTCCTCGTTTTGGTATGACCTTAATTCATTCAACCATACTTCCTTGCGTTGAATGAGGTAGTCGTACTTTGGTTGACGAACCCTTGTTGGGTCTGGGCCTCTGATTGGAGATGGTTTTCTTGCTTGACTATTTGCTTGGTGATGGGATGACTCTCCCTGAGTCCAATTAGCCCATCCTTCCATTTGATAGGTCATTGGAACTTGACTTGTGGTTTGGTGACGTGGAGTCTCCGTCATGTGTCCCCATGGATGATATCCCGAGAATTCTTGCTCAGCGATTTCCGGACTTGATTGGCCGTGCAGTGAATTATTAACTCCTTCCTCGAGGTATTCTTCTTCAAGGTTCTCTTCCTCGAGATCCACCTTGGGTGCATTTTCATGCATCTCCTCTTGTAGTGCTAGCTCGGGGTTGTCCTCGGGGTATCCATTTGGCAAAAACGGCCCTTGAGCGAAAGCCTCATCAAGCTCTTGAGCGGCCTTGTTGGCCTCTTCCCTGATTCGAGTTTGGCTTCTAGTGAGTACCATTTCTGTAGAGGAAAAAAAGGCGTTTATATAGAATATCCTTTGATTCTATAAGGCGAAGACATGTTGAAGGAAGTTAAGGCATTGTTTATAAAAATCACATATAAAATGTTTACTTAAAGACTTTTTATTTTCTTGGCCCTATTAAAGAGTCTAGGAAATTCTTTTTGAACACGTTACTAAGACGGAGATTTCTTGCTTTACCAACAAGTTTACTAAGGTAAAAGTTAAGTTTACCAAAAAGTTTTATCGAAAATGTCTAGAGTTTAAAAGTTGAAACACTTATACTACTTAAGTTTTTAAGAAATAGTGTTGAGATTACTAACAAGTTCCCTAGTGTGAAGGTGCGAGTATTTTATAAATTTCTAAAGAAGTGTTTAAAATTCTACTTGAATTGGAATGTTCGTACGACTTAAGTTTTCGAAGGATAGAAAGGGAATTTTATAAAAACGTTAGTTCTAGAACTAATTTCTTGGTATCTAAAGTTTCAAACATTTTTAAGAGATTTTTCTTAGCTAAGAAGTTTCAAGAGGGAAAGTTATTAATCCTAAGTTTTCTTCAAGGAATATAGAAGGAATTTTTTTTAATGATTGAAAGTCTCAAATAGCGGAAGTAAAAGTGAAGGTTTTAAAATTTCTCGGTTTTCGAAAGGTTTTCGGTTTTAAAACTCTCGGTTTTAAAAACAAAACGTTTAGCTCTGATACCACAATTGTAACACCCTTATTTTACAACATTGGGTATTACCGCCAGTGACCTCGGACTTTACCGTCCAAAGTCACCCAAGGCTTTTAGAATGATATAGAACAATAATAATGCGGAATAAAATATAATACATAATGAGAAAAGGTGCTCCCGAGGGAGACTTGGTTCTACAAAACATCTTACATTGTTTTCAAATATAAAGTTGTTCGGAATTGAAATGAAAAACCTGCTTGTCCTTGAAACGTAATGAAACTAAAGCAAAATGATAGAAAGGTACATCTTGAAAATCCTTGTTCTTCCTTCGTCTTCACTTCACTTCACTTCACTTCACTTCACGCCTTGTTGGGATTCCTAGATTCTGACATAATTCGCGAGGGGCGAGAGAATGCCAGGCAAACATGCGGAAAAGAAGAATTAGTCTAAGAGACTAAGCAAGCGGGAATGGAACTTCCCGAGGGTATTTCGGAAATTTTCAATTATTGTCGAAAGAGATAATAAGGTTGTGTTTACGATGGGCTATACGATGGGACTTGTTTATGTGGAGCTTTTGTGGTTCAAAGAAGAGTATATCTTAAGTGAAGATAACTCGATAAGCGATAGAAGAGCTACTAGATTGTAGACTTCTTAAGGATTTCGAAAGTATGTTGGGAACGTTTATTAAGTCATAGAAGTAAAAACCCATCGCGCCCTGAACGGACCGAGAGCCGGATCGATCATTTGAGACCGGTCCGGTTTTGGTATCTTAAATGTGCATACGCACTTATCTTATATAGCGACGAAAGATATTCAATCTTATTAATGATTTTTTTATGGATAGTGGTGGGACACGGATAAACCGAGCCACCCGAAGGAGAACTTCAATTCTCCGGCACTTAGCTAGAGTGCCGCACAATCCCTCCTTGCAATCGGAGTGGATGGAGATCATGATCCCGAAAGTCGTATGGACGTACGACTTAGTAAGGTTGTATAGAGGTGTCGGCTAACCCGCACCCCTTTCTAGTTTATTCAAGGTAAATCTCTGAACGAGATTGTAATCAATCAAGATAACAACATACTAGCATATATAATCCTAACAAAGGAATATAACGTATACTACGCTAACAATTGTCGTTATTTCTAGCAATCAATATTTCCTAGATTCATTTTTATTTAAGCATACAAATTGTTCCCAACATCAAGGATTTTCACGAAATGGAATGTAAAGGTTGCAAGGGGAAATTCCACTTGCCTTGGCTTACAACGTATACTATTGATTCTTGACGGATGATGCGGATTGCAACTTCGAACGCGGATCCCTACCTAAAGACACGGGATTTACGAACGGCTTATAAATATGGGTTCCTCTTAACTTGGATTTTCTCTTATAATATGTAACACCCCGACTTCCGACGGGGCGCTACTAAGAAATAGACCTTACTAGGTACTATTAAATAGGTTGACAACTACACTTTAGGATCTTGCAACGCGGGCACGACGAGAAAACAAAATAAAACATCCAACCTTTCTTTTAATAAAAATATAGAAAACTTAGTTATGCATGAATTCCCGAAAACCTGAATATAAATATCCTGAATCTGACGAATCATTACCAACAATAAATTCATTCGATGAAATCAGAAGACAAGTCATAATACCAACTCTAACATATTAATAAAAATAACATCCTAAAAATAACACAACTAAACTATCGTAAAAATAATCCCATCCCACTATGACACGCGCTCTTTACCGCTCCGGCCCGCCATCTGGCCTCGGTTCCTGCACGGCTCCCTGATTCATACCTGGAACTGAAAAATATTCCCCGAAGGGTCAGCGTCTAATCTACCAAGCTAGATAGAATACGGAAATTGTAGAACGTTTCGAAAACATTTCTAAAGTCAGCATACAAATCCTCAATCGCAATCATATCTCTAAAGGCCAATACCTAAATTAGTTATAATCAGTCACACAAAACCACATATGCATTCACAATCACAATCTCATAACACAACAATTCCTCCTTTTCCACAATCCGACTACCAAGGCGCTTATCACCGCGCCGAGTGCAGAGGCAGGCCCTCCCACTCCACTTCACAATCTCCCTTTTAACCCTGGGCTAAGCCTCCACTGGAGCACTTGCCAAAAACACACAGATAATACTTTTCGTTTTGAAGGGGCACGGTTTCCCTGTCACACGGGTCAAAGTAGCCAACTCTTCCTCCACGCCAGCTACGATGGGCCGTGTCGGAAACGGTACCAACACAGAGAAAACGTTCCAAAAATATCTTCCGATAAAAATACATTCAAAACCATTTTACGCACACAACCATTCAAGAAGTTTAAAACAATTTAAAAAGGTATTCGGGACTAGTTCCCAAAACCCGCCCTACAATAACGGCACGCAATCTAACAGGATAGAAGAGAACCGAGCAAGTCGAAAAACGACTTACCTTGAAACGAAGGATCCTCGAAGAAGACGGAAATTAAGTTTGTGGCAAAGATGATTCCCTAGAAGAAATATTAACATAACCAATTGGATTAGGTTCACCCACACTTACTCTAACGATCTATATATATATATATATAAATATATAAACGCTCATCCCTTATACTATAAATCTGACTTAACACATGATCCAACTAAAGTTTTAAGCTCTAATAATCTCCAACCCCGCTACCTTATACTAGCACTTTTCTATATATATATGTTCACTAATCTATTCTACTAATCAACGTAGTAATAACTTATAATAATTCCTACTCTAGTACCATTTGCTATATTCCTTATCTATCACTACTAGATATTAACCAATCTCGCTACAGAACCCGATTTATAACCAAATCACTTAACCCATTAATTAATCAAAGCCAAATCACCCAGCCCACTAATTAACCAAACGACCCAGCCCAACTTTTGCTTGCAGACTACTCCGAACTGTGCAGCCCTTCACTCCCCACAATTCAAAATACACATTGACTTTTCAAGGCGGGCCCCTCCCCTACCTTCTTCTTCCTCGGTCGAACGACACCATAGCTCGCCTCCTCTTCTTCCTCACGCCAGAACTCGCGAGCCCCTCGCTCGACTGGTTCGCCCCCTCCGACGAGTTCGTAGTCTCGCCTGGCCGCGTTTTACCTCCCCGTCCGGCACGGGTCGAAGGAGGGCAGAGACGACCCTTCTGCCACCCCTGTTCACGGCCGCCGGCGCTTCCGCACCCACTTCTCGGCCACACTAACCCATTCCGCCGACGACTCTTCGAGCAGGGCTTTCGCCCCTGCTAATCTCCCCGCTCCATCTCTCGATTCAGCCTCCACCCCCTCGTACAAGGAACAACGACGATCTCGATCCCCACCGTGGACGACCACCGCGGCTTCCCTGATCGGCCTTGTCGACAACGGCCAGCCTCGAACCGAAGTTGTGGAGTCAACTAATCCCTTACCCCGGACTCTACCCCCCCCCCCACGACGCTCTAACTGAAACGAAAAGAAAACAAGGAATAGAGGCTTACCGGTGGTGTGTTCCAACGGCAATCGGCGGCGACGATGAACTCCGACGACTTTTGCGACCTCCCTGGTGGCGTCCTCTCCAAGTTCGATCGTCGCTGGCGGTCGCTGGCGATTGGAGCAGTCCTTTCGCCGATCGGAACGAGCAAAGAAGGAGCGTTGAATGACGGTGACAATGGTCATCGAATGAGAAGAATAACGCTGGTGAAGGAGGGTCATTAAGTAGTCTAGATTCGGATTTGTCCTAATTGGTTTAGGATAAGTTTTCTTGTTTAGATGTGGTTTAGATGTGATTTAAGATAGAGTTTTTTTCAGTTCAACTCCGTACCCCATGAATCCAATTTTGAAGATGATTAAAATATGGGCTTCGATATATGGAACTAACATATCTATAAAAACATGATTTGGGTAGAATAAAACCTAACTAGTTAAAGTCTAGTTAGTTTTATTATCATTTATTTATTAAAAGAAAACGAGGTTACTTGAAAGACAAGAAAAAAAAAGAAAGAAAAATCCGACTACCACGGAATCGAGTATTACATAATACTTTTATAAGAGAAGCGGAAATCTAAATTATTATGGTAATAATTTAGAAGATGATTTAAAATAATAATGTTCGTTCATTATTATTTTGGTTTTGTAATATCCTTATTATTCCATAAACCCTTACTTAAAATAATCTCTTTTAACTTTATTCTCTATTTCTTTAATATAAGTAAGCAAGTAAAATTTCATAAAATACTATACTTTGCCTAGAAGTATTTTTCTTATAAACTATAAGTTTTCCTTGAATTATAAGAAATTCACTTTAACCTTTCTATGTACTAGTCTTAGTTTAAAAATACTACTTTTAAATTCCTTAAGGATCTTGAAGCGATATATACCTTTAGTAGACTTTTGTTTAATTCTATAGTTCACCTAAAAATAAGGCTCATAAACTTATAATCTACTTTTCTTGAAAGTTTCCATAAATAGGACTTTCTATTTTTCTTTAATAGGTAACTTCCTACATTTAACATATATTCAACTATTCTTATTTATTTTATTCCAATAATTCTTTTCATATTCTATGACTTATAAAATATCTATGCTCATAGTTGATAATATATGATCATGGCTTATAAATATCCACCTCGTACTTATAGTCTATTATTATAATATCTTAGGTTATAAAATAATATCTTTTCTATATCTAAATGATTTCTTTCCATGCAAGTCATTCCCATAACTATATAATATCATATTATATCAATTTAAGATTACAAATGTTATATTCATATTAGAACTTAGGTCTTGTAGGAAATCACTATTCCTAGAGATAGCTTAACCTAGTATTTTATTAAATGATAACTCTAGTAGTATAACTATCATTAATATTAGAACTTAGGTCTTGTAGGAAATCACTATTCCTAGAGATAGCTTAACCTAGTATTTTATTAAATGATAACTCTAGTAGTATAACTATCATTAATATAGTGGTATTCATATATTGGTCATTCTCTACAATTAGAAATAGGTGACCTAATGTGTGATATAATTAATGTTATCCCTTTATAAAAACAATATTTCATGTCAAACTATAGTCCATGTGCTACAAATTTTGAAACAATAATACTTTTATAAGATTTCTCTACCATTTTATTATTATACTATGTCTTAGATATTCTAACATCATTATCGTATAATATAACTAATATCACATAATAACCTAGTTCACTTTATAGTCACATTTATCATATTATAATAAAAGTTTATATCTTGTAGTAATTTCATTACACTTAGAGGTATGCTATTTTAATAACTAATGAATTTATTTATTAACCTTATCATCATTACTAAGAACCTATAATATGATATCGTCTTATAGTTCAAGACATGCAATATTATTACCTTATATAAATCTTACTTCTTTTATAAAGGTGACATTTTTAATATTACAAACTCTATTTCATATGCTATTTATTTTATAAAAATATCTTTATAATAAAACACATGTCTAGCATAATATTAAACTCATGATATGATTTAAGTAATCTAGTAGGGTTATATTTACTATAGTAACTAATATCTTTTCTAAAATTATTTACTCCTTCTCTACAACTAACAAGATCTACTTAATAAATTTAATAGATTTAATTTTACACTAACTTATTTATTCTACTCATTAAAATACATAAATCAATTTAATAAAAATAAGGGTGTAGAATTATACTTTTCTTAGTTTGTATTACGGAACACATGAGAAGGGCGGGGGAGAGGACCGACGGTGATGGGGCGGCGGCACCAAGGCGTCGGCGGCGTACGGTGGCTCCGGCGAGGGCGTCGGCGGCGCGTGGAGGAAGGCGAAAATGGGGGCGGCGCCGGCGGTCTCCAAAGGGGAAGAAGAGGAGTGTTTGGTGGTGTTTTTAATGGAGGAAAAAGACTTTGAATGGGCTGATTTTGCTTTGACAATTGAGAGTAATCTAGCAAGAAGGAGAAGGATGGTTTGAAGTGTGAGTAAAATGGTGAAGGGGAGGCCTTTATATAGGCAAGTGAGTGCAACTTGGTGATCCATGGCAATTGGTTTGCACCAATGGAGAGGAAGAGGATGATCATCTATTGGTCAAAGTTGTGTTTCTTCATGGATGATGCAAGGTGAGGTAAGAGATGTGTCTAGCAAGGGAGAGGAAGGTGGAAGAAGCTTCCATGGACATGCATTGCTCCCATGTCAAATCAAGTTGACTTGGTTGAAGAGGAAGACTAAAAAAATTGATATAGAATTAAAAGAGTGGGGTAAAATGGCAAGAAAGTTCACTTGGTCTAGCGGAATAGAGGGGGGCGTGTGGAATGAGTTGCAAGAGATCTCGGGTTCAAATCCCGGCTCTTGCATTCTTTTTACAAGGCTTGTAAATTGTGTTTTTAGGCCTTTGTGTAATTTATTTTATGGAATATATTCAATTTCTAAAAGACCTTATTTTTGTCTAATGCTCTTCTTATTAAATTACCTCACTTTACTAATCTATGCCCCTCATGTTATTTTATTGAATTTTTATCTATTTTAATTTTCTTGATAATCTCTTTCAAAAGAAAATAATAGAAGTTGATTTGATATTTAGAAATTCTCCCGTTTTTTAAAAAAAAAATTGATAATAAATATTATATTATATAAAAAAAACTTGGAATATTGCGGATATTACAGAAACTGTGAGTTCGATAGCTTTCTAACGATATAAAGTGGGAAATTTTCCGTTGTGTATGGAGAGAGAACAACCCCAATTAACGAGGTAGTTCGGACAGAACGATGTGTGCAGTCAAGCGAGATTCAAGTGGCTCGTTCTCCCTCGCCATGAATCAGTTCGAGGTGTAGAAGGTATTGTTGGAATCGTCTCGAAGTCTAGAATATGGTGATTTAAACGGCTCGTAAAAAGGTGGAGAAACAAGGAAGATATCATCGAAATACTGAGACGAGTCATGCTCTGTTTTTCACTGGACAAATCCGACGTTTTCAATCGGATTTTCGGAGGCTCGGTGGGGGCGGCTCCGGCGACGGATCAGGACAGGACCGGCGGCAGTTGGAAGGCTGCAACCCCCCCCCCCTCTCTATTGTTGGCAGTGGCGGAGGCGTAGGTGGTTCGACGGCGGCGAAAGGAGGCGGACACCAGCGCCTCACGAGCAACGTTGTGCTATGTTTTACTAGGTAGATCTGTGGCTTTCAATTGGGATTTTGGAAGGCTTAGGTCACGAGAAAATTAATAGGTGTATAGTTTTTTCGAAGGGTTTTTCATGAGGATTCCGAGTATGGCTTCAAATTTAGGATTGGATTCACGGTTTGGGAGAATTTCGAGTTTTAATGAAGGAGGCGCAATTCTAGGGTTTCGGTTTAAGATGTGAGAATTTCGAGCAAATGGGGTATCAATTTATAGGGCTTTTGATTCGTAAGGCTCAAGAAAAAGAAGATCTCCAACTTCCTTTTAGATGTTGGCCACAATCGTTGTAACACCCCATCTTATAATCCGGGTTGTTACCTGGTTGTGGACCACACCTGGGTCCGCCAAAACAAGCCTGACAACAAATTCACGAACATTGGACCTTGCAACAAAGGCACAACAAGAAAAGCCAAGAAAACATC
This sequence comes from Fallopia convolvulus, assembly GCA_964016875.1. Taxonomy (NCBI): domain Eukaryota; kingdom Viridiplantae; phylum Streptophyta; class Magnoliopsida; order Caryophyllales; family Polygonaceae; genus Fallopia; species Fallopia convolvulus. The sequence continues at coordinate 61,984,368 of OZ024718.1, read as the reverse complement.
CAACTTATCATTTTTAAAACAACTCGATGACCAGTGTGAATGCAATTGACTGCTAGCACTAAAGCCAACCTTCCGTCTACCAACATCAACTCAATATTACTATTAACTACACTCTCCTTGCAACTAGGGACTCAAGCCCTCAATTCCCACTAAGACACGTCACGTCGAGTTCGAGCATCATCATCCAAGAATTGATCTCCTGGAACATTCCCCATACAAGGATGTTTACCTAAAACATTGGAAGTGGAACACATTAGCTAACAATCCCGATATGGGCCAACCTAGCAAATCAAACATGTAGAACAAACATAGATTATCAAAATAACGCACTCAATCATTCATATACATAACAAACTAATATGTACACCCAAAACACGTCATATAGTTATATAGACTAGCATATCAATTCCCAAACCTACACTCAATTCCACAACAACAAATAAGCACGAGATTAATCAATGTAATGCTCATGCAACATATATTATAACAACCAACAATAATTCCTCCATAATCCAAACCATAATCATTCTCCAATTCTGGCAACCCAAACCTGCCTTTGAAACATGGTACACGGCTAGCGTACGCTAAGCTCATGCCCATTTTCTTTCCCATCACCCTTCTTTCCCCAGCTAAGCCTCTACTAGAGCACTTGCCAAAACAATCAATTCTTGAAGGTGATCTCCACACGCCGCATGACTATGTCCGGGGTCTCTTCTCCACCGACTTGTCCGTGTCCATAATCACACCCGCAGAGATCAAGTTGCGCACAATAAAAATCATTGAAACTATTCCAATAGCTTTCAAATATGAAAATATACTATGGAAGAATATTCCAAAATAGAAGACCACACATTCAATTCACTAGCTTAACACATAACATGATCGTAAGCTAAGTAAGTCTAGACCACTTACCTTGAAGACGAATTCTCTAGGCCAACAAACAATAACTGACACGCAAAGTGGTCCCCTGTTGTCAAATATAACAAAAGATTTCTCAACAACGAGCTCACGGAACACTTCTTAGTTGTATACTCAAATTCTACAACTTCCTAATCGATAAACGATTTAATTTCCGAATAACGATATATAATAAATCCTTAGTTAGTATGCTTCAAGGAGCCATCTTGGCGAAATTATAACTAATTATCCGCTTCACTTTTGAAACAACTTTCTAAATAAAAAGTGTTCCTCAGTAACAGATCTTAAAGGTGACCAAATCTCGGATCAAACGGCTTAACAACGAATCCCGAATAATTATCCGAAGTCCTTTGCCTGCCAATCAGTATCAAAACTTGTATTTGCTATAACTGAAGATCCGGACGTCCCTTTCTCAAGCGGTTTGAACCTGTGGGACCGTATCAACGTCAAGATTATAAAAACCATAATTTAATTAGCAAAGCGGTACCAAAAGGCCCTTACGGTGGCTCCGTAATCAACCCGCTAATTAATTTCGATCGTATATACCTTCACTCGAGCCCATGGCTCGTTTGGCTCGTTAAAGGCTCGATCCCCGAGCCCAAGGGTGGCTGGGCGTTGCCCGGCGGCGGCCCTTGCGATGGGTGGTGGTCGGACAAGCTACCGATCGTCAGCGACGTCGCTTGGCGAGGCGAAAAGATGACCGGCAGTGACAAGCTCTTTCCTCCCGAGTACGTCGTCGTTCCGCCTTGATTCTTCGCTGGTTCTGGCTCCTCCTAGCAGCAGCAACATGGCAAGGAAGAAGAAGAGATGGGGTGGAGGAAGAGCTAGAGGAAGAAGGAGGTGGCCGGCGGGGATGGAGAAGGCTCGTCGAGTTTGTCTTCCGTCCAAACTCTCTCGCACTCCTCTGTTTGCTTTTGGTCAAAAGTTCCAATTCATCCTCATCCAATACGAAAAAAAATTCAGCTTTCCTCCCTTACTAAGAAATTGGAAGTCGGCCTAATAGAATTTCCCGTCTCGGAACGGGACTCGCGTTAAAGCGGTAAAATTATGTACCTCGGGTGGAAAAACTCACTAAACGAAAAACATCCCGTAAATTATGTAGACCAATAAAACCAATTTTCCATGATTTTATCTTGCTACCTTCAATTTTTAAGGCTTCCGTTTCGTATTTTAAATCCTTTCCGGTACATATTTAAAAAGACGACTTATCCAATAATTATTCTTTTTCCACTGAAAAGTCCTAGAATTCACACCGATCCATAAAATCATTTCTTTGTGATTTTAGGATATCACCAAGAATTTTCTAGGATTTAATCTCCAATAAAAATATTGGATTAAGCGTTAGAACGAACAAAAAGATTAAAAAGGATATCCGAAAAAAATTCAAAAATATCCTTAAAAACCGCAGTTATTACATTAGTACCCCCTTAAAAATGGTTTCGTCCTCGAAACCAAGGAGAACTCGGATCACAAGGAAGGATAGCATAAACACACACACAACCACTACAAACCTATACAGATGTTTGTAGTACCCCCTTAAAAAATATGTTGTTACTTCTGCACGAAGCACAAAACAACCACTGCTTAATTACCAAACTTCTTCTTTACAACGTTCATGAACTTTGGAAGATGACTCAGCATTTCCCATCTAGTTTCTCAAGTCTTTTCTTCACTTCCATTTTTAGGCCAAGATAACCTAATCTAAGATATTTTCTCATTCACGATTCAACCCGACCTTTCTTCATAGGGGTCATTTGGTTGAATATCCATCTTATTATTATTGAGTATATGAGATATATCGAACGCATACCATCAAGGAAACATTATGGATAGAATGCATTGATGGTGGCAATGCCAACCAATAAACAAACTTACCAGTTCTTTCCAGTATCTCGAAAGATTCAACATAGCGAGCATTTATGTTGTCTTGCATTCCCCAACGGAATATGCCTTTCACGGCGAATATTAGAACAAAAACGTCGTTCTCTACAATGAACTCAACATGCTCTCTAATTAAAACAACACACGACTGTTGTCGATTTTGAGCAGTTAGCACCCTTGGTCATGCTAGAGCGATATCAACTGTTGTTCTCTTGGCCAAATCTGGCCCATGAAGAACCTTGTCAGTGTTGTCATTCCAACAAATTGACAACCAACACTTCCGGCCTTACAAAGCCTTAAAAGAGTCATTTCTTTATCGTGTGGTCACAATTCTTGTATGTGAAGTCACTCAAACTCAAACTACCATTCCAACTCGTGTGGAATCCAGAATACATGTCCTCAGGAGTTTGAATTTGTTTTCTTGCATTGTTCATCAATTTGATGAGGGAAGCCAGCGCTAAAAATCAATCCACTCCATAAAGCTTGATGTCACTTCTTTTCAAAACTTTAACATAAACCACCTATCTCAATCAGAGATAAAAGTCTTTGGGGTTTTATGAAGATCAAAAACTTCATGCATGAACACCTCAGCTAACTTCTGTACTCTTTAGGTCATCATAAATGCATTAAAAAGAACACTCTAGGTGAGTTTCTTAACAACCTCCATATGCATCCTTCTTTCATTAAGTCTTGAACGACTAATGACAAGAATCCATTGTAACATCTCCCCACTTCCATTCTGAAACAGGAAGAGACTATAACATTTCATCTGGTCTTCTATGCTCAATCATAACTTCCAGACAAACTAAACGTATCAAAACAAACTCGGTGACATTTCGCTTCATGTCAGTCCATCAAAAGTTTTATCTTAAATCCTTATACATTTACTTGTTCAAGGATGAACGAATTAAGCAAATAAATATGCTTCCTTTGAAATAAGCTTTCAAAGCTCATCAACAACAGATACACATGAACAGTTTCAAAACCAAACAATCCATAATCTTGAATAAGAAACTCCGGTGTCTTACCTTCTTGATCTTCTCCATTGATCTTAAATAATATTACTTTCCCATACTACTTTTCCTTGATCTGGTCAACAAATTCTGAATAAAAATCCTAGGGTATTTACGCAACCTTATTGTCATCCAAACTAAACCTTTAGTCCTTCTCAAATCAGTTTCTTTACAAGGATTACTTGAAATCCTTACTCAATTTCCTTTTTGAGATAAAATCTCAATATTACTTTAACCAAGAATATGAGATTTATCCAACATATGATAATAACCTATCTTGTCAATCCTTTACATCCTTTTCTCAACCAAAACTCAGCTTGGGCATACTGACATTCAAAAGTAGTTATCTCTCTCAACTACTTCGAACTACACTCTTACGCATTACTATACCAACATATTGGACAATAATATCTTTAGTCCAATAATTTCCAACAAAATTGTCTCCATTGACAATTTTTAGTCTTTTTCATCAAAGAACTGTTTAGACTTCACTTAACATTCTGACTTGTTGAAAAACCTAACTCTTAGATTAAAAACATATCCTCATGTGTCCACTCTCTATATCCAACAAATTATCAGGCTGAGATTGAATAGCAATACTAATTTACATATCCAAACTCCAGACCCATTGGAGTTCTGCTTAAAGCCCTCACTTGACTATATTATCTCAAAGAGATTTAAGTTTTCAAGACAACTTGAAAACAAATAACAACTAATGGAGGAGTTACTGGTACATCCTTTATTCCAATGAAAGGATTACTACAATATCATTCCTTAGAAAGGGTTCCATTCCAGGAGTCCATATCAACTTACTTTCAAGGACAATTCCGCTAAAAAGGCAATGACTTTCTTAGGTAATGACGTCAACCAAGATGAACTACTAGCAAATTGCTTAGAGAATTCCAATAATCGTTGACTGAAAACAATCCCAAACTTTTAGAGAAGTACAGAGTTACTCCATGCTCTTCAGAGACCAACACAAATTTGTAAAGAATCTTACCAAATTTCTTTACTTATAATCGAACTATTTTGGGAAGTTTGACCATACTCCTTAAATGGTATAGGATACCAAGGATGTACTAACTCAAAGGAGTTTTACAAGATACTAGATATAGAAATTGCTATAATGCAAACGAAAGCTTACATCTTTTCATCTCAAACAACTACACTTGCAAAACTCATATAATTGCAAAACTTATGTGATTGCCAAATCGTACTAGAAACGTTTTATTCTTTACGACCCAAGTGAAATTACTTATCAAATGGTTATTTCCAAATTCCCATCACAGCCTTTGTATAATCATTCCAACCTTGACAAGAAATGTAACTTCTACAAATTTCTTATTTCGCACTTAAACCTGAGGAATTATGTGATCTAATTCCACCATGAACCTAACCAAGTAGTCAATGAACACTCATCTTATCTCTCCATAAACACTGTAAGGGCATCCGTCAATCTAAACAACATCACTACACCTTTATAATGATCATATTGTCCTCAAAAAGCCGTCATAGGAATATCTTTTCTTCAACTAATGATAACCTGATCTCAATTCCACTTTTGAAAACACCATGGCTCCTTGCAATTGGTCCAACAAGTCATCATTATAGGAAAATGTGTTCTTGTTCATAACAATCACTTAATTCAACTCTCAGTAATCAATACACCATCATAGGAAATATCCTTCCTCGGGTCTATACGACTTAGAACTTTCGATATTGGTCTCATTCCCAAATCCACTTCACTATTATAATCTTCCCCACTCTAAGGTGGTAATCCTTAAAGCTAATCCCATAATAACATTCACAACTTACAAACATCAGGTATATTCTAGATGTGTAGTCTTTCCTTGCCCTCTTGAAAGGCAGATCACTAGTATCCCACATATTCATCATTGTACAACTTGGTAGTCTTTGCCACACTCCTTACTAACCTAAATCCTTTGACCCTACTTCTTTGACATACAATATCCTACCTTCGATCTCGGTTCACTCTACAATTCCCCAGACTAACCTAGATGCTTTGAAACAACATTCTGATTAGGCGCAACTTTTGTTCCCCTCAAATCTAGAAGAAATCCCATCCAAATGGCTCGAATAACAACAACAATATCTAGTGGTACTTCAAACTATGGCGCCACTACTAGTCCACAAACTTTTCCTACAATAGAAGCATCTTTATCCTAGAGTTTTCCATCTTCCACTCCCCACAATAGCACACCCAATGTCATTCCTTTATTGACATATTTGTAAAGTTGTCTCAACTTGTTAGTTAACCACTTTGACAGGGATGTTTCCATAGTTCATGCCCTAGACCATACTGAGTCCTTCCTCTTCTACCTTTCCTTAAACAACTTTGCAGCAAATGACATCAAAGTTAACACTTACATTATCTTAATCATGTTGTCCATGTATGTAATCACTATATAGCTTAACATTGTCAAGTCTTTAACCGAATCACATCTCATAATCTTCCTATAATCGATTCCAAAGAAGTTTAACTACTTCTCTTCCTATTCTTCACCATGCATTCTCAATTCATTTCCTAAAACAATGCTCATGTTTTCTCAAGTCGAACATCATTCATCTTCAATAATCATTCTTTCTCAAATACAACCACCAACAGTCTTGAATCTTAAGTGCCTAAGCAGATTTCACTCTAGAATTACCTTACTCCTCTTGTTTTAACCACTTCCTTGATCATCTATCAAACCAATACCAAATATTCATTAGAAAACACACCACCATCCAGTTGCAATTCAAAAATTTCAGATTGGGAGGTCGTGGATTTCAGTTCTCCGAGAACTTGGGTCGCATCTGCAATTGGAGTTTGGATATAACTCGATCTTCCGCTACTTCGGCCATCTAAACACAATTCTAACCGACTGCACCCGTCGTATATATACACCTTCCATCATAACATTCGAGCGCTTTGATAGCTGAATCTCGATCCCTAAAACGGATTCTCGAATGAAATTGAAATCTAGAATCCAATTTTTCTATGCTTTCTAAATTTCCAATTCCAGAAAATACTTGATTTAGTACTTCATAAGAAATTAGGTAATCCTCATAATGTATCTTGACGAGACGCACTCGTACTTGGCTGAAGATGCCTTCGAACTCATCCCCAACCTACTTTTCAATAAGCTTGTCAAAGGTATCGCCGATGGTAGCTCATACCCCCAAATCGTGCTGAGCTCTTCATTTCATGTTTCTTTTCTAAGTAACCTCTGCAATGTCTGTTGTGAAGGTCAACCTCTACTATTTGTCTATTACAATGGTATTATCTCCACTTAAGTCTTCATAATACGGTACAAGATTACTTCCATAGCCTTGTCCTAAGGCTCGTTTTTCATGAATTGTAAGTCGGGTCTAAAATAGCCCTCCTTAGAAAGCTAATGCACTAATAATCATGCTTAGTTACTCAATTAATTTTACCAACCTTCTTTAACTAAGCGTTAATTTAAGTTTAACGCTATCACGTTTTCATTCTTCACTGTGTCTACTAGTTCTTCCACTTATAGAGGTAGTAACATCCATCGTTACAACATCCTCGAGAACAATTAGTATCTTTTTTTTTAATTAGGCTTACATATCTTATATCACTCATTAGTATTCTTAACTTGAGCTCAGGAGCAATTGCTTTTCTCCCTCCGCACAATCAATCTTTAATTATTTTACATATCAAGACTAATATCCATCAAAACAATCAGTTGCTTGGATTTCTACAAACAACTACTTCTAATAAACAAACAAAATGTTTACGGAGATCCTCTTGTATGATGATGACGTCTCGACATGTCTTTCTATCCCAAATGCACTATGCCCCAAAAATCAAGTTTTTGTGTAAAAGGAACTCTAAGTTGGACCTCACGTGCTCAATTCTTAGGACCTTGTGCCCTTGTTGTCAAGCTTGGCTCTAATACCAATCTGTAACACCCCATCTTATAATCCGGGTTGTTACCTGGTTGTGGACCACACCTGGGTCAGCCAAAACAAGCCTGACAACAAATTCACGAACATTGGACCTTGCAACAAAGGCACAACAAGAAAAGCCAAGAAAACATCCAACTTATCATTTTTAAAACAACTCGATGACCAGTGTGAATGCAATTGACTGCTAGCACTAAAGCCAACCTTCCGTCTACCAACATCAACTCAATATTACTATTAACTACACTCTCCTTGCAACTAGGGACTCAAGCCCTCAATTCCCCCTAAGACACGTCACGTCGAGTTCGAGCATCATCGTCCAAGAATTGATCTCCTGGAACATTCCCCATACAAGGATGTTTACCTAAAACATTGGAAGTGGAACACATTAGCTAACAATCCCGATATGGGCCAACCTAGCAAATCAAACATGTAGAACAAACATAGATTATCAAAATAATGCACTCAATCATTCATATACATAACAAACTAATATGTACACCCAAAACACGTCATATAGTTATATAGACTAGCATATCAATTCCCAAACCTACACTCAATTCCACAACAACAAATAAGCACGAGATTAATCAATGTAATGCTCATGCAACATATATTATAACAACCAACAATAATTCCTCCATAATCCAAACCATAATCATTCTCCAATTCAGGCAACCCAAACCTGCCTTTGAAACATGGTACACGGCTAGCGTGCGCTAAGCTCATGCCCATTTTCTTTCCCATCACCCTTCTTTCCCCAGCTAAGCCTCTACTAGAGCACTTGCCAAAACAATCAATTCTTGAAGGTGATCTCCACACGCCGCATGACTATGTCCGGGGTCTCTTCTCCACCGACTTGTCCGTGTCCATAATCACACCCGCAGAGATCAAGTTGCGCACAATAAAAATCATTGAAACTATTCCAATAGATTTCAAATATGAAAATATACTATGGAAAAATATTCCAAAATAGAAGACCACACATTCAATTCACTAGCTTAACACATAACATGATCGTAAGCTAAGTAAGTCTAGACCACTTACCTTGAAGACGAATTCTCTAGGCCAACAAACAATAACTGACACGCAAAGTGGTCCCCTGTTGTCAAATATAACAAAAGATTTCTCAACAACGAGCTCACGGAACACTTCTTAGTTGTATACTCAATTTCTACAACTTCCTAATCGATAAACGATTTAATTTCCGAATATCGATATATAATAAATCCTTAGTTAGTATGCTTCAAGGAGCCATCTTGGAGAAATTATAACTAATTATCCGCTTCACTTTTGAAACAACTTTCTAAACAAAAAGTGTTCCTCAGTAACAGTTCTTAAAGGTGACCAAATCTCGGATCAAACGGATTAACAACGAATCCCGAGTAATTATCCGAAGTCCTTTACCTGCCAATCGGTATCAAAACTTGTATTTGCTATAACTGAAGATCCGGACGTCCGTTTCTCGAGCGGTTTGAACCTGTGGGACCGTATCAACGTCAAGATTATAAAAAACATAAATTTAATTAGCAAAGCGGTACCGAAAGGCCTTTACGGTGGCTCCGTAATCAACCCGCTAATTAATTTCGATCGTATATACCTTCACTCGAGCCCATGGCTCGTTTGGCTCGTTAAAGGCTCGATCCCCGAGCCCAAGGGTGGCTGGGCGTTGCCCGGCGGCGGCCCTTGCGATGGGTGGTGGTCGGACAAGCTACCGATCGTCAGCGACGTCGCTTGGCGAGGCGAAAAGATGACCGACAGTGACAAGGTCTTTCCTCCCGAGTACGTCGTCGTTCCGCCTTGATTCTTCGCTGGTTCTGGCTCCTCCTAGCAGCAGCAACATGGCAAGGAAGAAGAAGAGATGGGGTGGAGGAAGAGCTAGAGGAAGAAGGAGGTGGCCGGCGGGGATGGAGAAGGCTTGCCGAGTTTGTCTTTCGTCCAAACTCTCTCGCACTCCTCTGTTTGCTTTTGGTCAAAAGTTCCAATTCATCCTCATCCAATACGTAAAAAAATTCAGCTTTCCTCCCTTACTAAGAAATTGGAAGTCGGCCTAATAGAATTTCCCGTCTCGGAACGGGACTCGCGTTAAAGCGGTAAAATTATGTACCTCGGGTGGAAAAACTCACTAAACGAAAAACATCCCGTAAATTATGTAGACCAATAAAACCAATTTTCCATGATTTTATCTTGCTGCCTTCAATTTTTAAGGCTTCCGTTTCGTATTTTAAATCCTTTCCGGTACATATTTAAAAAGACGACTTATCCAATAATTATTCTTTTTCCATTGAAAAATCCTAGAATTCACACTGATCCATAAAATCATTTCTTTGTGATTTTAGGATATCACCAAGAATTTTCTAGGATTTAATCTCCAATAAAAATATTGGATTAAGCGTTAGAACGAACAAAAAGATTAAAAAGGATATCCGAAAAAAATTCAAAAATATTCTTAAAAACCGCATTTATTACAATCGTGGCTTAGTTTGATCTGAAAATTCGTTTTGAATGGATAAGAGAAGAAGAGTTGAAAATGGGAAGATTTTCTAGATCTTTTTCCAAAGAAAAGATTATGGACAATCTTTTTATAATTTAAGATTGTATTTTTTTATATACTCATACTTTTACCCATTAAAAAATAAATTGATTTTATTTTAATAAAAAATGATCTCTCCTTAAAATATGGTATATTAAAATAGATAAGACTTTTATAAATTGAACAAAACATTACTTCTCTTAATCTTTTGAAATATAGAAATCATTAAAATTACTAAATATAATAAAATAAAATTTTATAAATTGGACAAAACATTACTTCTCTTAATCGTTTGAAATATAGAAATGATTAAAATTACTAAATATAATAAAATAATATTTTTTATTTTCATTATCATATTTTAACGAAATTAAATGATCATCCCTTTAATTTTTTTTTATAAGACTTATAATTTATAAATATGACCTTTTGTGTAAGGTCCACTTATCCAAGTAACTTATATAACTTATTTGCTAATAAAATAATGCAGTTATAATTTTTTAATAAGGTCACATATATTTATTTTAAAACAAAATATAATTATGAGAAATTACATAAATACCCTTATAGAAAAATAGGGTTATTAAAATAGTACCCACTTAAAAAGAGTTTCGTCCTCGAAATTGAGAGAAGATATGATTTAAAACGTATTAAAGCACCTTTCTTTAAAACCGAGAGTTATTATATTAATACGCACTTAAAAAAAATTGTGCATAAAATTAGAAAGACACGAAAAAGAAAAAGTACTAATGTACCCTTCTTTAAAAGAGAGGGTTATTAGTCCTCACTATAAGCCTAGTCCTTACCACTCCTCATCGGAACCATGCTCTGTTATATATTACTTAAGCCTAAGGCTATTTTTTTTTTGAAAAATGACATTATAATACTATTTACCGTCCAATCCATAGATGATAAATCCTAGGAGTGTACATAAAAAGTTGAAATTTAAAAATCGAACAGAAAAACCGAAAAATCGGTTATTTTTAAGTTAACTAAACCGACTTTTTGAAAAAAAAATTAGTTAATCGAACCGAAAATATTTTCAGTTTATCGATTTGGTTTCGGTTCACGACTTTACGTATAATGGTTAACCAAAAATATGTTAATAATTTTTTCAAATATTACTTATCTTTGCTTTATTTAGTGGTTAAACTCTATGATCTTCAAGGTGTTGATCTAGTTTGATTCTTTCCTTTTCCAACTTTAACAATTTACACACTATTTTTTCCACTTTTTATTGATATCAGACTCGCTTATTAAATTTGATGGGATAATTAATTATTATTGTGTTTGATTTCACAAACTATAGTATATACTCTCGATATTTATTTACAACAACTGGAACAATATGGTGTAAGTACATATTTAAAATAAAATTCAAGCTTGATCACTTTTTTATTAAAATTTTATTATTTTAGTTTTAATTATTTAAGGTAAAGTTAAATAAATGATTATTAGTTAATCGAAAAAACCGAACCGAATTCACTAATCGGTTACGATTCGATTAACTGGGTTTACACACCCCTAATAAATACATCCATAATTACATCATAGAAACTAATCAATCTACCACTAAATTTTATAATGTTTTATTTTCAAAACAACTAAATTACATAGAAAATTTGAGTACTTACTTCTTCCATGGACGAGAAAAGTTTGTATTTTATGTTTTTTTTAAATATTTAGATCTTTGAAAATTATGACATGTGATAAAGCATATGATGAAACCCGAAATAAACGTGCTATAAACGGAATTATAAAAATACTAACTCTCGGGATTCGTACAACCAAACGGTTTTCGTACGTGGATTATTCCTCCTCCCCACCCCTCAGCCAATTATTTTTGTGCTCTTTATGAATAAAGCCTTTAGACTTTATACCGTTTATAGCGCGATCTCACTCGGAGATCAAACACGTTGAGCTTTGGCAAACGAGATAGTTCTCGAGCGAGAGAGGATTTTCGACCCTTATTACATCATGTTTTCCCCCTATTTATAGGGTACACCACTCGATCCATACGCAAATATATCGATGTGGGAGAAGTTTTTAGAGTATCACTTGATCACCATGTACTAAATCTCATTGGACCATAATATCAAGTAGGATTGAATTGTTGCAGGTTTTTGCCGACTTGATTTGTATAAGAATCCACGTACACATGCACACGTAACAACGGATGAGTTTGCATGGTGGAATTTATCAAGTTGTTAACTTGGGCCCAAAACTTACTTATTTACCTCTAAAAGGCCAAAGCCCATCCTAATCTCATTTCACTCCAACGAGAACACACATATTTGTTACTTAGCCATGCCACGTGTCCACATATATATACTATATAAGCATATATTGGCAAGGCATTTATGTTGTGATAGCCTACACGCTATTTGCCCATGCATATATATTTATTTTGGTTTCGTACCAAAAAACCATGATCCAATGGGAATGACTTTTGACACATCTTACATTTATTAATTCATCCCCGATTATTTAGCGGTTATTTTGCGCACCATCACAACCCCTTGGCTCGGTGTCCTCGTTCCACGAGGACAACGAGACAACAAACAGGTGCGCATGCCTATCGATTTTCAGGTTTGAGTATCGAGATCCAAACCAGAGCAGGTGGAGTACGCACACTTCGCAGAATGAAATTAGGGCCTCACCCTTTCAAATTGAGAATTGGCGCCAACCCCGAACTTCCCCCGGTTTGCACGTACCTTTCGAGAGTTGGGACCTCACCCCCAAGAAAGTTAGCGAACCTCGTTCGCTTAGAGAGTTAGGACCTCGTCATTTGAAAGTTAGCAAGCCTCGTTCGCTTAGAGAGTTAGGACCTCGTCCTTTTGAGAGTTGTCGCCAACCCCGAGCCTTGCTCGGGTTGCGCACGCTTTTCGAGATTTGGAACCTCGTCCCCAAGAGAGTTGTCGCCAAACCCGAGCCTTGCTCGGGTTGCGCACGCTTTTTGAGATTTGGGACCTCGTCCCCAAGAGAGTTGTCGCCAAACCCGAGCCTTGCTCGGGTTGCGCACGCTTTTCGAGATTTGGGACCTCGTCCCCAAGAGAGTTGTCGCCAACCCCGAGCCTTGCTCGGGTTGCGCACGCTTTTCGAGATTTGGGACCTCGTCCCCAAGAGAGTTATCGCCAAACCCGAGCCTTGCTCGGGTTACGCACGCTTTTCGAGATTTGGGACCTCGTCCCCAAGAGAGTTGTCGCCAAACCCGAGCCTTGCTCGGGTTGCGCACGCTTTTCGAGATTTGGGACCTCGTCCCCAAGAGAGTTGTCGCCAACCCCGAGCCTTGCTCGGGTTGCGCACGCTTTTCGAGATTTGGGACCTCGTCCGTAGAGAATCTGGACCTCGTCCATAGAGAGTGTGGACCTCGTCCGAAGAGAGTCTGGACCTCGTCCGAAGAGAGTCTGGACCTCGTCCGAAGAGAGTCTGGACCTCGTCCGAAGAGAGTCTGGACCTCGTCCGAAGAGACTCTGGACCTCGTCCGAAGAGACTCTGGACCTCGTCCGAAGAGACTCTGGACCTCGTCCGAAGAGACTCTGGACCTCGTCCATAGAGAGTCTGGACCTCGTCCATAGAGAGTCTGGACCTCGTCCATAGAGAGTCTGGACATCGTCCATAGAGAGTCTGGACCTCGTCCATAGAGAGTCTGGACCTCGTCCATAGAGAGTCTGGACCTCGTCCATAGAGAGTCTGGACCTCGTCCATAGAGAGTCTGGACCTCGTCCATAGAGAGTCTGGACATCGTCCATAGAGAGTTTCCAACCCAAGCGGGAAGCGATGGGTGGATTAGCGCACTTTCCGAGAATCTCCAACCCCAAGCAGGAAGCGAGGGGTGGAGTAGCGCACTTTTCGAGAATCTCCAACCCCAAGCGGGAAGCGAGGGGTGGATTAGCGCACTTTCCGAGAATCTCCAACCCCAAGCGGGAAGCGAGGGGTGGATTAGCGCACTTTCCGAGAATCTCCAACCCCAAGCGGGAAGCGAGGGGTGGATTAGCGCACTTTCCGAGAATCTCCAACCCCAAGTGGGAAGCGAGGGGTGGATTAGCGCACTTTCCGAGAATCTCCAACCCCAAGCGGGAAGCGAGGGGTGGATTAGCGTACTTATTGCTCGACGGCCACCCGAGCGGGAAGCTCGGCGGTACCGCGTAAAACGAGGTTCGATTGCAACTCCGAGGCGCCACACAAAGATGGCGGCCTCGCCAGCGCACGCCAGGGGCGAACCCCGTGGCGCCGCACGAACATGGCGGCCTCGCCAGCGCACGCCAGGGGCGAACCCCGTGGCGCCGCACGAACATGGCGGCCTCGCCAGCGCACGCCAGGGGCGAACCCCGTGGCGCCGCACGAACCTGGCGGCCTCGCCAGCGCACGCCAAGGGCGAACCCCGTGGCGCCGCACGAACCTGCCGCCTCGCCAGCGCACGCCAGGGGCGAACCCCGTGGCGCCGCACGAACATGGCGGCCTCGCCAGCGCACGCCAGGGGCGAACCCCGTGGCGCCGCACGAACCTGGCGGCCTCGCCAGCGCACGCCAGGGGCGAACCCCGTGGCGCTGCACAGAGATCAGGGCTAACTAAAGAGGGAAGAGGGCGCACTTACGTGATTATCCGAGAGTTAGGTCGGATAGGGAGAGTCAATTCCCACAGACGGCGCCAGTGATGAAACCCGAAATAAACGCGCTATAAACGGGATTATAAAAATACTAACTCTCGGGATTCGTACAACCAAACGGTTTTCGTACGTGGATTATTCCTCCTCCCCACCCCTCAGTCGATTGTTTTTGTGCTCTTTACGAATAAAGCCTTTAGACTTTATACCGTTTATAGCGCGATCTCACTCGGAGATCAAACACGTCGAGCTTTGGCAAACAAGATAGTTCTCGAGCCAGAGAGAATTTTCGACCCTTATTACATCATGTTTTCCCCCTATTTATAGGGTACACCACTCGATCCATACGCAAATATATCGATGTGGGAGAAGTTTTTAGAGTATCACTTGATCACCATGTACTAAATCTCATTGGACCATAATATCAAGTAGGATTGAATTGTTGCAGGCTTTTGCCGACTTGATTTGTATAAGAATCCACGTACACATGCACACGTAACAACGGATGAGTTTGCATGGTGGGATTTATCAAGTTGTTAACTTGGGCCCAAAACTTACTTATTTACCTCTAAAAGGCCAAAGCCCATCCTAGTCTCATTTCACTCCAACGAGCACACACATATTTGTAGCCATGCCACGTGTCCACATATATATACTATATAAGCATATATTGTCAAGGCATTTATGTTGTGATAGCCTACACGCTATTTGCCCATGCATATATATTTATTTTGGTTTCGTACCAAAAAACCATGATCCAATGGGAATGACTTTTGACACATCTTATATTTATTAATTCATCCCCTATTATTTTGCGGTTATTTTGCGCACCATCAGCATATAAATAATTTTATTATGAAATATAATAATTGATTGAGTATAAAAAGCAAAATGAAATATTAAAATCGTGTATATATATAAATTATTTGTTCATGTGCATATCAATTTATGATAATATGAATTTTTCCATCTTAATTTGGTACTCCAAATGTTATTTCCACTTGGATTACTTAATCTACACCCGATTTTTTAGATTTTTTTCTGATTCAGATTAATGTTTTTCACGTACATATGAAATTATGAGTAACCAAAAATGGATATAGTATATTTCAGAAGGACATGTCATTCATTTGTGCACCAAAAATAGCTGTACTTTTTTAAGACAAGTAAATAACACAAGTTGCTAAACTCCTTAAGTGTTGTACAGGAGATTCGAAGTTCGAATCCCACTGACGGCATGTATGGAGAAACTGATATTGGGAGGGTCTCCCCCAAAATGGGACACGAAGTACCCGGTCCGGATGTAGAGCGGTGTCCGATCGATCGAACCGGGCGAGCCAAAAGGGCAAGACCAAAAAAAAAGTAAATAACAGAAGTCGTCACTTTGAGATTAAAAAATTGACCGTAACATATTGAAAAAACCTAAAAGAAGACCGCCTAGTTAGTCTTCGGTCCTTGTTATATAGGAATTTCAATTTCCGGCCCGGTCTGATTCAAACCTGAAAATTTTCAGTTCCAGATTGAAAAGTTTATTTTTAAAAATATAGATTAGTGTTTATAAAGGTTATTATAATAATTCTCATTTATAAATATATACAAATATATTATAAAAACTAATAAATACAATCAATTTAATTTAAAGTAAATAAAAATTATAACAAAAACAAAGAAATTGTCGATTTAGAGTCATTCTCTGGTCCATACTTCTCAAAAATTTTGAACCATCGGTGTGGATTGGAAGCACAACCCTAATAGTTAGGGTCAAGAGAGTCATCACATTCAATAATTCTATATCAATGTTGTAACTAGTCATGGGTCTGGTTCTAGAACTAGCGATTCCACAATTTCGGTTCCGGACTCTTAACAAAAAAAATGATCAGTAGAGAGCATAGTGTTTTCTCCACTGTCAGTAGAACTCGGTCAAATTCTTGAGAGCTTGACCGAGTTTTGTAATTTTTTTGTTGAAGGAACTAAAACTCGAGGCTCCAAGACATAATATTTTTGATTGTACAATTAAGGAAAAAAAGAGTAGGAACAATAAGCGCTTGAACTTGATATTAAGTTGCCTACATATCCTCTCGAGATTATAGATGAATCAAAATCCGATAGGGAGCTCCACATATTTTGTCCCTTTAAACATGTTGGTAATACTTTTAACTTTTTAGTATATATGTTCGTTACCTATGTTCATTCCTACACATATTTTAGCTGTGGTGAGGCCCACAACCTGGAATCGTGTATTTACCCTTTTTTCGTTTTCTCGATGCATATTATTATTCATATATGGAGTATTTGTCTATTATATGAGGTTTTCTATTAAAAGCCTTCTATCTATCAAGCGCCACGTAAACAACCATATTTATAAATCTCCATAGCTATATCCCACATTAATATCAACAAGCAAAATCTTTACAACTCTAAAAGTTCTCCCTCAAAAGATAAATAAACGCACTACAATTTCTATTCAGTTAATTTATTCAATCAATTTTTCTTAGATTACAAAATACACTATTTCTAGGCATAATTCCATTTACAAAGAGGACATCCAACCAATTAAGATAAGCTCACAATGTGACACCCTTATACCCTATGACGTATACTTAGTAATACTTATCTCTTATATAAAAAGATAAGAGACATATACCAACTATTCACGTAAGCACATAGCAGACATGAACAACCATAAAAGGTTGCACACACACAGTTCTATGTCGTTACTACTCATACTAAAACATCTATCACTCTTAACTTATATTACAACTCATATGTCTATGATGCAAAATGAGGAGGAGAAGGTTGCATAGAGCTTCAGTCGGCTGACCTGTATGAATGTGACCTCTAAACGGACACACGTCAGTAAGAATTAGCTGAACCTGAAACATTATTTTGCGATTTACGTGAGTCGCATACTCAGTGAATATAAACCATCATCAATTATTTCACACAAAATCAAGCAATTGGTCAATATTCATACTCATACATATTGTACATGTCACATATGAATTCACTATGCAAGTGCAAATGCTGATGTATCCGATTTATTATTCTGTGAACTGTTCAAGCCTGAATCTACCCCGGGTTTCCATTACCGACTCTTTTTCATATACCAACTTTTCTTTCTTTCTTTTTCCATTACCTCCATTACCGGCTTTTAGGCATCTTAGGCCTCATTTGCTCAATTACCATCTCTTAGGCATCTCAGGCCTCATGTATGACCCGTAGGTCTCTTTTGTATACAAATTCAGGGCAAGACAGTCACAGATCCTTTTAATCTCATGCAATATGCTATGCAATCAAGTGCATCATGTAACCATATATCATATGCCATTTGTTAACAAACCTTTTGTGCAAACAACTCTAAAAATTTCAAAGCTATCATATAAAACACATATATCCATATAATCCATATAACACACATATTCATAAAGTACATATATCCATATAGCTCATATAGAACATATATCCATATTGCACATAAAGCACATAGGGTTGAATCTCCGGTCTATACTCACCTGTTCAAGACAGATACTATACCTCTTCCCTTTCTCTTTGACCACGATCTATGACTTGTGCTCCTATATATAATCCAATGCAATTTAGGCTATTTACTCTTACAAACTCTAACCCCAAATGCAATAAAATTCCAGAATGCATTATAACTTCTTGTGCATAATTCCAAATCCTTTAAAACTTGACAACAGTAAACTATATATATAGAAGAACATTTTTCTAGTTTAAACCTTTCTGAAAAACTTGATCAAGGGTCTCCCTAATATCATTACAAGGCAAAACCCTAAAATTACTCTGAAATCTTTTACCGAATATAAATCCAATATCGAAAACACCCTTTGAAAACTATAGATCAACTGATTTCTCAATCAAAAGCAATTGTAGAACTAGATCTGGAAAAATTAGGAAAATTCAGATAAACCATTAACTAATTAAAAACTTACCAAATCACGCTTGTACTTCGAGATTAAAACCCGATAGAAGAGATCTCGTACCAGATTCAACAAAAACAACCAAAAATCAACACCGAACTTATTTTTCTATCTTGTCTTTCGTTTCTTTCTCATCTTTGTATTTCCTTAATGTTGAATCAAACTCACAGAACACACATGTATATATGCCGAGAAGAGTCGGCAAAATAATTAGAAAATTACGCTTTTCACCCTTAAAACTTCTTTACTATAAACTTTACCCTGAAATAATTAATAATTAACTTTTAGTTAAAAACTTTTAAAAAAATATAATAAACTTAATTCGAAAATATATATTACTTTTAAAAACTCACTATATATCATGTCAATATGATATGCATGTGCTATTACTCTTATATGAATGCAGAATGACGTATGCATTTTGGTCGGGGATGTTACACACAATAATACATACGGTGACTCATGAATTCTCTAATTTAATCTACACAAGAGGTTAAAACTCTCAAAATTGATTACGGTGACTCATCTACATTTCAACATATGAACAGATAATTAAGATGATTCCCAAATGCATACATATTTTGCTTTAATATTAACACTTCTTGTTTCCATTTTGCTTAAATTAATTAACAACTAACCTAAAAAAAATGACCCTGTCCAACGGACGGGCAAAGCCATCTAGTTAGTTTAAAAAATTGAATATGTTAGCTAGAGTCTAGATATTATGTTGACAACCCGGGTTATTCTAACTTAGGTTCCACATATCTGACTGTGCACGTAAGTGTGTTATGAGCTTAGCACATAGGTTTATAGGTTTCATCCTAAAATCAATTGACAATAGAAAAAGTAATGTATATATTAGATATTTTAGTATTTAATTTTTCAATGTGAAAATCACTTTTTATTAAAGGAATTTACAATTATTAATTTGGATAGTTATGAACTTGTGTTGGTAGACTAATAGACTAAGGGCACACATACAAGCTTTATGATATTTCAACATATTGCGCCACATCACTCTTTTACTAAAATAATAATTTTAAATAGTTAATTGAAATATAAATATTCTAATAAGTTATCCTAGTAAATATAAAGATAAAAAAATTCTTTTACTTTTCTATGTGACCAACGTAAATCACTTATATATCTTTCAAATGAAAAAATGAATAAAAATGATAATATATATATATATTACACACACACACATATATATATATATATATCTTTAATGTGATCTACATAGATATCTTTACAATATATCATCGAAATAGTTTTTTATAATTTTAAAAATGAAATATTTAAATATATAACTATATATATATTAAAGTTATAACTCTTTATATAGTTCATCATCTTATGACTCCATATAGTTCATCGATTGTGCTCTAAGCTCCACCGTCTTCCAATTGTCAGCACAAACTTGAGCTTTTAATGCATCAAGCTCCAATTTTGATCTCGTGTCATCTAGGATGTAGCCATCTTGGCTAAACTTTTGCTCCACCACTATTGTTGAGGCGAGAACAACTAGTACTTGAATGACGATCTTTGATAGTGTTGGATACAACTTCTTATATTTCTTCCACCAATCTAAAATATCAAAATCTTCGACAAATTCAAAGGTAGTGGTTAGATAAGTATCGAACTTCGTATGTGAGTTCGTGTATTTTGGTCTTTTTGTACGTTTTTGCAATAAGCAAGAACCCGTGAACCCGTTCCTAGACAAGAATAACGAGATGATGATAAGGGTAATTGATGCAAAGAATGTGCCTTGTCACCCGTGGTATAAACATTAAACAAATCATCAACAAGAGATCTAACACATTCCATAATGACATCCACATTATAATTTCTATCATAACATTATTCTTCTAAATTCAATAACACATAGTATGCATATAGACTATTGTGCAAACCTTGTATCTTACATCTAGGATAAAAAAACAAAAGCAACGAGATAAATATCAAGAATAATTTTGTAATACAGTAACCACTTCCTCTTCATGAGTAATATAACACCCCAAATTTAAATACCAACATGTCACTTGGTTGTAAACCACACATGGATCCACTTAGGCTATCCCGACAATAATTTCACAGCATAGGACCTTCCAACAAAGGCACGACATGAAAAATAGGAGAAAATCTGACTTATTTAGTATTAAAAGTAACAACAAAATCATGCATTCATAAGACATTAACAAAACAACCCCAAACTTAAACTACTAAACAACAACATATATTTCACACACCTTTCTTAACAAAACCACAAAATAGCCAAGAACTTACAACCTTGCACAACAACCCAACTTAAACCTAATACACGCCGCGTCAATTTGGCACATCATCACCGTGAAAAAGATTTATTGGAGCATTGTTTAATCTAGAGTAATTAACTAAATGAACAACAACACTCGGAAGGATAAGGTAACAATTTGTAGGTTGTAATATAGATTCCTATTCATTCCTTATATATTTTAAAGTTCACCCCGTGGCGGTGGTTCTGTTATGTGAAAATTGTGTTCTACATCTCGCTTAAGTTGGAACCACTAATAGTTAAGTCATCGATCGATGGTCATTTGGAGTTTGGTGTTAATGAGTTTACTTTACTTTTTAACAACCAATCCTCCTCCTCACTTGCATAGTCTTTCTTTAGACTAAGTTGTCCGCTTTTTTTATATAGTATTTTTTGGAGTGAGATCCAAATTTCCGTGAGTGAGGCCCAAAAACCATGGGTTTAACACATGAATAATAATGCAAATCTGAGTTCAACATGACACAATTATTAAAATAGACGTACAAGCAATCCAAAATCAAGTCTTTGAAATAATACTAGATGAACAAGCAAAATCCAAAATCAAGTCTATGAAATAACACTAGATGAACAAGTAAAATCCAAAATAAATCTCAAATTTAACACTTACTCAGTCCAACAAATCACAATTTGCATAGGTGGTTTGGCATGTTACAATATTGCATGTTGGGTAGCTACCAAAGTTGTCCTAGCCTTCTTGATAGAGCGGCAGATTCGCTTTGCACAAGCACGTGAAGCTTTAGTTGTAGAAGTAACAACCTATAAAACAAGATAATAAGGAATTAGATTTTTTTTAAGAGTATAGTAACAATGATAATAGAGATAAGGTGACAAACCTGAATATTGTCAGACTATACTGCTTGAATAATATGCATATTGTTGTTGATGCAGCTCATACACTGAATCAAAAGAGTGAGAAATGCCATCAAGATGCACTGATATATTTGAAAAAAGCATTATTAATATTTTAGTTAAATAAAACTCGTACAAGATAAAAGAATATATGCTAGATTAATTAAAGTTGGCATACACACTTGTTAATAATAAGAGTAATTATGCTTATCATTAGAATGTTGACTGTAGTTAGAATTGGTGAAATAAAATTCCCTCTCGAGAATCGGGACTCGACATCTCTCTTCTTACATAGTTGTTTTTTATATCCCGTCAAAATATTTCTACGTATAGCCTGTTTCTGTTTTTTCTCTCTCTTCATCCCACTCTCAGTCTCTGACAAACGACGCCCCAAAATGCTTCAAACGATTTTCTAACTTGCTCCCACCACCTCCCTCTGCCGCCCACACCACCACCGCGTACCGTCCCACAATCTCCTAGCCCCTATCCAACCCCGCATTTCCGTCCTTCTGCACCACTTACTCTTAGGGGACAGTAGTCGTTGCCGCTCCCTCCCCCCAGCACCTCCATTTCGACGACCGAGCGTTAAGTGGGATTCATTCGGCCTTCTATTCAAATGACAATTGAGAAGACCTATTCCAACTTCCCATTTGTTTGAGCCTCCCTATAGCCTGTTTCTGTTTTTTTCTCTCTCTTCATCCCACTCTCAGTCTTTGACAAACGACGCCCCAAAATACTTCAAACAATTTTCTAACTTGCTCCCACCACCTCCCTCTGCCACCCACACCACCACCGCGTACCGTCCCACATTCTCCTAGCCCCTATCCAACCCCGCATTTTCGTCCCTCTGCACCACTTACTCTTAGGGGACAGTCGTCGCCGCCGCTCCCTCCCCCCAGCACCTCCATTTCGACGACCGAGCGTTGAGTGGGATTCATTCGGCCTTCTATTCGAATGACAATTGAGATGACCTATTCCACCTTCCCATTTGTTTGAGCCTCCCTATAACCTGTTTCTGTTTTTTCTCTCTCTTCA
Organism: Fallopia convolvulus; assembly: GCA_964016875.1. NCBI lineage: Eukaryota > Viridiplantae > Streptophyta > Magnoliopsida > Caryophyllales > Polygonaceae > Fallopia > Fallopia convolvulus. The sequence goes on along the minus strand of OZ024718.1, from coordinate 61,961,345 downwards.
TCCCACTCTCAGTCTCTGACAGACGACGCCCCAAAATGCTTCAAACGATTTTCTAACTTGCTCCCACCACCTCCCTCTGCCGCCCACACCACCACCGCGTACCGTCCCATAATCTCCTAGCCCCTATCCAAACCCCGCATTTTCGTCCCTCTGCACCACTTACTGTTAGGGGACAGCCGTCGCCGCCGCTCCCTCCCCCCAGCACCTCCATTTTCGATGACTGAGCGTTGAGTGGGATTCATTTGGCCTTCTATTCAAATGACAATTGAGAAGACCTATTCAACCTTCCCATTTGTTTGAGCCTCCCTATCGCCTACCAAAGGATAAACAAATAAGATTTTACAAGAGAACCTTCGTGATTGTAGGCCGATGGTCTGTCATCTTCTACGTTGTTCATCTTTCTTGGTTGAGTATCGACTTGCAATTAGTCTAATAAACTTGATTTGATTGCGTCCGTCATTAAGTACTTCTCCTACCACCATGCTGCGTTTGAGAGCAGGGGCCTTACCAAGAAACTTCTGGTCTGTAATCGAAGAAATATGAGGTAAATGTCCACATTGATATGTATAGGGTTTGAATTTCATATTTCATGATTAGTGTGAATGAGTAAATAATTAAAAAGTATTTTTTGTAAGTTTTTTCTCAACCTTCTTTATTATTTTCCTTATTAAATTACTACTTTCATTATCATTATGATGAAGAAATCTATCTCATGACAAACTCTTAGAAAACCGTGACCGCGGTTCGTAGGGCACCTCTGGATTTCTTCGACCGGAGGACGACTCTATAACACCCTTATTTTACAACAATGAGTATTACCATAAATGACCTCAAATTTTTCTCCTCCAAAGTCACATAAGAATTTAAATTATATCATTAAACATAATTAAAGGGGAATGAACTAAAAGCATAATTTTTATAACTAAAACAAAGACATGATGTCTACGCTCCCTTCCCTCTTTCCCCAACCTTGCGACAAACCTGAAACCCTAAAATTGAACCATAAATCTCGAGCCCCTGCCATAATTGGCCTTGTCCTCTCTTGTACCCTAATCACAAATAATGTGAAGAACACCTATGTTTGTAAGGTGTTTATACAAATCTCACACCACAACCCCGTCAATGGCAAAAATCGAAGGTTTCATGTCCGGCGTTTCTCAGTCCAGAAGGCGCCGAACAAGCCAATTTGGAATGATGGCTTGCTCAATTCAGCGAAGAAGAGGAAACAACATAGGCGGCGGGGGCTATTCCTTCTAGAGCCTCGTAGAATTTGGGGCCTAGGGTTTGAGTTTTCGGGATGTTGGTCATGCAAGAGCCGGAAGGGTCTGCATACGGCATCGGAACTGGCTGCTGGGGTACGGATTTTCCGGTTTCAATACCATATGGAGGACAAAGAGGAGATGGGCAAGTCTCCTCAATGGGAACACCGATTTGACCAGCATTTCTTGAGAAAGTCTAGTGGTAACCACTGGGCACTTTCCATGGAGAAAGGTAACCCTCTGTTAAAATGTATGCCATTTTATAAAAAACTCTCCATTGAGCAATTTGAACAAATGAACCCAACTAAAGGGGATGAACCCACGCCTACTATGGTTGAGGAGACCCAAAATAGTAGTGCCCAACACAATAAAACAGAACCCGGTCCTTTGGGGACCAAAACAGAAAACAGCTATAGAAAAGCCACTTTTGATATGGTTTCGAACCTTAATGATACAATGGAGAATACAACAAGTCGACCTCCTAGAATAATGAACGGAATAATGGAAGGAATACATGAAAGGAAACACATTATTGATATGCCTTGGGTGTGTGAATCTATGGTGACAATACCTCTTGTGGTGTATCTGACCCCTATGTATGGTGTGTGCGAATCTGTTAAGAACTTAGATGACCCTTCCATGATGAGGTTTGAATGCTATTACATGGTCACGAAACATCTTAGGGATAGATGTGAGGTGATGTATGCTCTGTTTTGTAAACTTGCAATTTTGATAAACATTAAGGAACATGACAAGTGCACAAATTGGATCTTCATGATTAGGGGTAAACCTTTACTTTCTAATATGAACTATGTTGCTTTGTATTCAATGATTATGATTTTCTTTTGGCAGCTTGGTAGGCATAATTGTGGTGGTCATATTATGATCAGTTATTATCAATGGAACTTTGATGTGCTAGTTATCTGTAAAATGATTGCTTTTCTGTTGCAACTAAGTTTGCTTGGCTTTGAATGCAAATTGCTGAATTGCAAGCCTGCTACGTTTTTATATGAAATAACTCTTCTTGAAAATTGGAAATTAAATTGGAACGAAGAAAAGATGGTTATTGGTTGGTTGTGTTGGATGGTTAATTTGAATGAAACTATATGGTTAATTTTTCTGAGAATTACTAATCCTTGTATTTACTCAAATTATTTTATAAAGAAGAAAGTCTTAGAGTGGAGTTATTTTTTCGATAATCTTTGGAAAGGCAATGTATGGCTCAACTTGTTGAGTTTTACTGCTTTTTAGAGAGTCCATAGTAAACTCAAGGAATGGAATATGGTCTATGGTAATGTGAGCACAGGGATGAGACTAATAGATATTAAACTGTTTCAAGTAACAAAGTCTTTCGCAACAAACGGGCAAGGCTTAATGAGTAGAAGTCTTGATGAACTCAGGAATACAAGTAAAGAGATAGGAAAAAAAGCTCAATTAATGAATTTTATAAAGCCTCTTAAGCTGCTCAGTTTTAAGGAGTGTTTATGTAATTATGTATGTAAATTTGATTTATGGCATCCTTTGTTTGACAGATTCGCAGTGCATGGTGGGAGAAATCATGGTGATTACTGAAATCCTGTCATATGGGGTTGTATCTCCTTATATTGTGGCTCTTCAAGTATTACAAATCATGGTGTAGAAGTAATTCCTCTCATTACTCACAGAAATACTAGTTATGTTTGGATTAGAAATTACTTAAACTACAATGCTAATAGTAGGACAGAGCTGAAAATTCTGGGGTGCTATTGCAATAAAGAAATTAGGAGAAGGATAAACCTTGTAGTTAAAATAATAAATCACGAAGGATTTATGTAGACAGCAAAATAAAAAAATTATAAGAAGAATACTGATCTCAATAAGAAAGATGCATGAAAAATAAAAATGATTAAAATCCTGGTTAACAAAAATGGAAAATGGAAAGACTGTAATTGTCACAAAGGAAAAATGATAAATATAAAGACAACACTTCAAATTTCATTCTATTATATGGTATATGATAGGATGACATGTAGAAAAAGTAGAAGACATTTGGTGCAAAAAAGACAATAGTTAAGTCCTAAGATGAGGCTGGTTAGAAACACAATGAAAAGGAATAAGATTGATAGATCAAGCAGAGATTATAAGATAAAAAACAATTTGCATATAAGAGAGTTTGTTATAATTTGTACATAGAAATCTATAAACACTAACTTAACTTGGTGGGAGATGTTCAGGGTAAAACTGCTCAAAGAAGAGGATAGAAGAAGGTATAGATTAAAATCTGAGGGGTTGTATAGCACCCAAGCTGAGCTCAAAAGAAGAAATCAAGATTACTCCTCTCAGGGATTGAAAATTGTAACACCCCTATTTTGTAACACTTGTTACCGCCAGTGACATCGGACTTTACCGTCCAAAGTCACCCAAGGCTTTAAATAATTTAATGAGACATAATTAAAAGAGAATTGATTAAAAGTGGAATTTTATTTATTAATAAGAACATTCGTTCATTACATTGAGAGTCGTTTTACAAATGATGTTGCAGCAAAAATTAAAGCCCATATTAAAGGGGTTAAAAAGGCGTACTAAAAATACAAGTATGTTTACTCAAGACAACTCATATGATGATGATTTGCTTGGTTTAAAAATAGAAGAGTTGGTGCACTATCTTCAGAATGCTTTGTTCTTTGAAAATTCCTTCCTTCCTTCAACGTCGTCTTGCCTTGACCTTCTATCCTTGTATACTCTTCTCGAATCTTCTAGCTTTTGTCTTCCAACTTTGGTGGGAACTTCCTAGAGTCTGGCATAAGTCGCGAAAGGCGAGAAATGCCAGGCAAAACATGCGGAAAAGCGGAATTAGTCTAAGAGACTAAGCAAGTGAGAAACGGAACTTCTCAAGGGTATTTCGATAAATTATAACATTCGAGAGATATTATCGGGATGTGTTTTAAGGTATAGGTATTTATGTGGGGCTTATCAGACGGAGAAGAGTATAACTCGAGAGGAATTAACTCGTTAATCGAGAGAAGAACTACGAAATTGTAGACTTCTTAGAGTATAAAGTATGTTGGGAACGTTTATTAACTCAAACAAGTTTTGAAAACCTCCCGCGCCCTTGTCGGACCTCAACCAACCACATCTTATTCGGTGCTCCAAATAGAGGAGGTGGCCCGAAGGCGCTTAAGTACATGCCCACCTTAGACAAGCCCGAATAAGCATTCAGATTGGAAAGACGATTTTTTCAAGAACCGGGAGCCGGGTAGTTTTCCAAGCAAGTTGTACTATTCCGACCAGGTTTTAGTTTCTTTTAATTGTGCTTTGGCACTTATCTTATGTCGTGATAAAACTTTCACTTACGTTAATGATTTTTAACAGTGTGGGGGGCCACGAATGGGCCCGGATCCACTAACAAGAACTAAGCTCCGGGCAGCTAGGGTGCACTCATCTCTCCTCCGAGAAGGAGCAGACATAGATCATGATCCGTAAAGTCGAGGGAAGAGAGGGCAAGGTGTCATACCACTCGACTTAGAAAGTTATATAGAGGTGTCGGGTTAATCCCGCACCCCTTACTATTTCATCCAAACCGATCTCGAAAAGAGATCTTAAACAATCAAGGTCACACACAAGACTAGCATAATAGTCCTATCGAATATTTAAATAGCAGAATAACGATAACAATTGGGTCGTTATTTCTAACAATCAATATTCCTAGATTCATTTATTATTAGCAAACAAGTTGTTCCCAACATCGAGAAATTTCACGAAACGAATTATTGAGGCCACAAGGAGAAATTCCACTTGTCTTAGCTTTTACGATTGTGTACGAATGGATGAACGGAAATCGTTGTCTTTAGTCGAGACGGAGACTCGACCTATCGACACGAGAGGTACGACGAACTTTAATAAGAATTTCTTTAATTCTTCTAAAGTTTTTGAATATCTCTTATATTCTTTTTATAAGAGAAATAATTACTAAATTATTATAATAATAATTTAGGTGGAGGTGATAAAATAATAATATCCCTTATTATTATTTCTTTCTTGTAATATCCTTGTATTCTTTATAAACCCTTTATTTTAATTTAATTATTATAATTCTTAGAAGATCAAGTCATAACATTATTTAAATCATTAAATCTTCCTTTATCTAAGGTTAAAGTCCCCATTTAAATAATTATAATTTTTTGATCCTATAAGATATACAATTATTCTTATTATTATTAAATAATTCTTTTATTTAATTCATGCAAGGTGATAATTATATAAGGTCCTTTAAAAATATAGTTTCCATATTTATAGGAAAAATTGATTATAAAAACTATTCTTATGATGTGAAAAGTCCAAAATGCCCTTACCATATTATATCTTTTATTTTTCCTTATACATATCTTTTATCCAAATTGATCATATAATATATTTTTAATACATACAACCACCTTATGATATAAAAGGTATTAGTATATTATAATATATTATACTTATGCTATTACTTTACTTATATGGAAACTTCTAAATATTATGTGGAATTAAAATTATAGTATGTTTTCCATGTATAAAGGTAATAATAAGGTTCTATTATTTTATTTAAAAAGGTTCCTCATGTCTAGAACATTATTTTATAAAAGATGAATATACAAGTCATTATTTTATGAACAAATTTAGCTCAAAAGTATTTTGGGCCACCCTAATTAGGCCCTTGTTAACCTCCCCTATTAAATTAGCTATTTGTTAAGTATATAAGGCTTAAATATTTGTTTCCCCTCTCTCTCTCTCGTCTCGTGCGACCGGTATCCTCTTCCCCATCACTATTGCAAAATCCGATTCTCAACTGCAAAAAACGGTTTGAGTACGTCGATTTTAAGTCGGATTTCGTAGTGCAATGTGTATTTGAAGTTGATTTGAAGTTCGTTCTCGAGATTCTGGTGTTTTTGCGCAACTGGATTTCGTCCATAAGCCTCTGCTTCAGGTTAGGGTTTTTTGTTTGTGTGATCATTGATTTTTGTTCGATTTTTCTTTGTTTTTGTGTTTGGATTTTGTTGTATGCTTTTGCTTTTTCGGTTTGTTTGTTGATTCGAAGATGAGTTGCATGTGATGATAGTAATGACATGTTTTGGTTCGTTTGATGACATTGTTTTCGTGTTTGTTTATTTTTTGTGTTTGAATTCTTGTTTTTTGTTTTGCATTGTTCATCTGTTTGGATGTTTTGAAGTCAAATTCTCGATTTCGAGATTATGTTTGAATAGTGATGACAGATTGTAACTATGCTTATGGCATTACGTTTTTGTGATGACAGATTATAACTATGATTAGAGCATCACCTTCCCCGATTATTTGTGATGATAGTAACATATTCATGCAATATGTAGTTGTTTGTGATGACAGTTGAGTCATGTTGTATTTGCTTGTGATTACATTGGCTTTTTTAAATGTATAGGGGTTGTGATGACAGTTGTTGCTATTGATGATAGTATATTGATTTATAATTGTGTTTTATTGACATTAGTGATGATAGTTGCCTTTCTTATGTTTTATTGACATTAGTGATGCCAGTTGCTTTTTCTTGTGATGATAGTTGTTTGTGATGACAGTGTCTCTTTCTTATGTTTCTAAGTTGTGATGACACTTGTTTAATATTGATGATAGTATATTGATTATAAGTGTGTTTTATTGACATTAGTGATGACAAAGACATTTTTTACTTTTTTTATGTTAGGGGTTGTGATGACAGTTGCCTTTTCTTATGTTTTATATGTTGTGATGACGGTGTTGCTAATGATGATAATATATTGTTTCTAATTGTGTTACAGTGACATATTAGTGATGACAAAGTGTTTACTTGAGAGTTGAAACATGTGGTATTTTTTGCTTTATGATGATAGTTGTTTGTGATGACATTGTCTCTTTTTTTTGTTTTCCAGGATAAAGAATGGAGCCTAAGCAATTGCAATATATGGTACCTGTATCAAAACGATATAATGGAAGAGCAAACCAGTATCACACTCCAGATATTTTCCACCTCATCAAGTGTCATCTTACATCTGATGAGTTTAGTAGGTTAGGTCAGGGGTGCTTTGGTGCAGTGTTAAAGTTAGGTGATACTATACCACTTTGTTACAAAGTTATGCATTATGCCATCATGTGTGAGTTAAAAACTTCATATAAGCATGAGATGTGGTTTAGAATAGGGGGTAATGTGTGTCGTTATTCTTTGATGGACTTCGTTGTTGTCACTGGCTTGAATTGTGAGAATTTAGGTGATGTTGATATCCCAAAAGTTGACCCCGTAGATGTCGTAGGTGTGGATAAGTGTGATTTGGATCATTTACGGTCTGTTTTTATAAAAGAAAAATATCGTTCCAGGAAGTTTAAACTTGCACACCTGTTGATCTTTGAGGCTGTTTTGCTTCCTAAACGGGATAAGGTTCCTATAGATCCAATTCATATTGCTCTTTCAAGTGATTTGGAGAAATTTTATGCTTATCCTTGGGGTAGATTGTCCTATAACGCTTTACTTGATAGCTTGTTGCATGTGAATCGTACCCTACGTGACCCGGAGATGATGAAAAAGCCAAACTATATACCTGGCTTTAATGTGTTTGGATATCCTTTTGGATTTATGGTAATGTGTTGATATATTTTTTTATTTTTTTGATGTTAATTGCATCTGCAATGGTTTTTTTATTGTTTCTTTTTTGTGTTTTGTTATAGTTTTAGATTGTGGAGACTTTTCCAACTTTTCGAGGCATTTGTCATCTTGCTGAGAGAGGAGGTAAAAAAGAAGTTCCTTATATGATGCGTTGGCGTAGCACTTCATCTCAACTTGTTGGTTGGAAAGCAATTTGTGATGTCGGGGACAAGAAACTGGTATGTTTAATTTTTTATTTATTTTGATGAAAGTTGAATTTGATGACAATTGTAACTTGTAGAGTTTATTTGATGACAGTTTAATTTGTTTTATTTTGATGACAGCAATGTTTGTACCTGTCGTACTCAGAATATGTTGCATTCATCACATGTGACTATCCCGATGAGGTTGTTGACCCTGTGTACAATGATCTTGTGAAACGGATTATAATTAAGCAAAAAGCGATTGAAGGTGAAGGATCTGAGTCTGATACGGAGGATGAACTTGCTGATTTTGTTATTGCTCCGTATCAGACTGATACGGAGGTGAAGTGTCATCTTTAACAGCAAGTTCAACTCAGTGGTCTTTAAGGTTGTCCCTTGATGATGACATTTCTGTTAAAGATGGAGGTGAAGGTATGAATTTGCAGTTGATGAAGTATGTTCCACTAGATATAATTCCAAGGCAAGAGCAAGGCCACTGAGTTGGTTGAGCCTGTGATGACAAAGATGACAACTGAGTTGGTTCATGACAAAGATGGTCAAGAGCAAGGTGGTGATGACAAAGATGTTAATGAGGATGAACCAGTGAAGGATCAAGTTGGTGGTGATGACAGGGAAGTTAATGTTGAAGAACCAATTGTGGATGAAGGAAGATCAAGGCAAGAGCAAGGCAACTGAGTTGGTTGAGCATGTGAAAGATGGTAAAGAGCATGGTGGTGATGACAAAGATGTTAATGAGGATGAACCAGTGAAGGATCAAGTTGGTGGTGATGACAAGGAAGTTAATGAGGATGAACTAGTGAAGGATCAAGTTGGTGGTGATGACAGGGAAGTTAATCATGAAGAACTAGTTGTGGATAAAGCAAGGGTTGATGACAGAGAAGATGTTGATGAACTTGTCAAAGATCAAGCAGAGGTTGATGACAGAATTGATGACCCAGGTGAGTTAGGTTCAAGCTTTTTTTCTGTCTCCTCGGATGAGTTAGGTTTTGACATGCGTGGACTTTTACAAGATGTAATGGATAATTGTTCTCAACTTACTGAGCATGGTCATTTGTTTGGTTCTTTGTTTCAAGCTTCAAAAGAAGGTGCAACCTTTGAGATTGATGAAATTTTTCATAATCCAACGGTTCAATCTGATGATGATGTAAAGGAAACAGTTGAACTTAGGAGGTCTACCAGATTTTTGAAGTCAGGTGCTTCAACCACAACTCCATATACTGTTGAGAAGGATAAGAAGTTAAAGAAAAAGAGGGTTGCTGCATTGCCTAAGGCTCCAAAGCATTCCTTTTATGAAGATGATGTTCGTAAACCATTTTACGATTGGTATAATAACGGGTATGTTATTTATTAGTTATGTTATCTGTTTTTTTTATGACAGTTTGTGATGATAGTAGTGTTTTGACAGTTTTGTGATGATAGTATTGCGATGATAGTGTGTTTATAATGTTATGATGACAGTAATGTTATGATGACAGGCTTTTTTGTGTTGATTGCATTGTGATGACAGTAATGTGATGATGATGATGTTGACTGCATGTTTATAATTGCTCTGATGACAGTCTCTTTTTTTTGTTAGTGATAAAAATGCTACTGTGGCTGGATCTGATCAAATGTTGAACAAGAAATTTTTTAGACTGCTCAAGACTAGAGGTCTTTGGTTAGGAGATGAGGTAAGTATATGATCAAATGATATTTTGTTGTTGTCAAATTAATTATGTGACATTTCATGTCTTTTTGTAGCATTTTTGCGAGGCTTTGTATTATTTGAGGAAAATTATACATGATCATCCTGATGACTTCAAGAATGTGGTTATTATGGATTGGATTTGGTACAAGAGATTCACGCCTTTTGAAGTGGAGTGTTATATCGTTCAAAATGATGATGTGCCAAGCGATGTGTTCGATTATTTTACTGGTTGGAAGCCTCGTCTCTTTGGGAAATCATGGGTTCGTGGTGAGGTGAGAAAGGTTTATACACCAGTTCACCTTTCAAAAGAGAGGTGTGAACATTGGGTTGTATTGGAAATTAACTTGCATCGTCGCCACATGACTGTATTTGACTGTTTTCGGGATTTGTATACGATGGAGGAGCTTTCCAGTTATATATAGCCTTTTACCAAGCTGCTTCCGTTTCTATTGAAGAAAAGTGGGAGGTTTGATCATCTTGAGGGCTTGGATGCTGATTTCACTTGGTCTAGAGACGCTTTGATTTGCCAAGATTATTCTGGGTAGGTTGCCTTGTGTTATTTTAATTCAGTTATCCTGTGTAATTATGTATATTTTTTTGATTAATTCAGTCATTTTGTTTTATTTTTCAGTGGAATTGTGGTGTCTATTGCATCAAGTATATTGAAGCTCTTGCATTGGGACTTAGCTTGTATGGTCTTGATGATGCGCACATGCTGGCGATTAGAGAGAAGATGGCCATAGATATTTTTAACTGCAATTGGGTGGTTGATCAAAAATTGGATCTGGCTGTTGGAGATGGATATAGATGTATTGCTAGTGCAATGTAATCTGTGATGATAGGTGATGACAGTGTTAGTTCTAGTGGTTGATGACAATGTTTTAACTTTTGTTTAGGTGTTTGATGACAATGTAGGAGATGGATATAAATACTTGTAGAACCTTTTATTGTGATAACAGTAATTGTTCTTGCAAAATTAATGTCTTTTTTGATAGTCAATTGTGATGACAATAATTGTGATGACAGTAGATCTTACGAGATGCTACATACTAATATTAAAATGGGAAACAATTCGATGACAGATAAAGAAAGAAAATCCCATGAAATGCAACATACAACAGTCAAAACGACAACTAGAAGATTCATGGTATAATCATATTAAAAGAGAAAAATATTGAATAAGAAACCCTTGATGTATTGTTGGTTTGACAACTAGAAGATTCATGGTATAATCATATTAAAAGGCCAAGCTGCAAAGAAAGCATTATCATGATGTCATGTATATGTTCTGATGACAAGAAATTGGATTATCATGAACACTTACAGAAATATAGGTGTCTCCTTCAATCCGTGATGTGATATCGGTTTTGCTTAAGAAGAATTTCATATATCCTGGTGATACCCCGTTCATAATGCTATAACGGTTCACCAATATCGACAATGGTGTGTGTGCTCTTATTCTTATTGGTGTTCTCTCATTAGTCTATGCATGGAATAGAAAATTTGTTAGTTTTCATGAAATATACGGTGTACAAAAAGAATTATATGGACTGATTGCTACCTCAACGTTCACCATTGTGAAGGTGACGAATGGATTGGCATAGGTTCTTCTGGTTATGGCATTCCTTCTTGACATGGTTGAATTGAAATGTGTTTTCTGTTGTTGTTGAGAACTTTTTTTTTCTGGAATGAGAGTGTTTTGTGATGATAGAAGTATACTTTTTATATGAGAATTTTAAAATAGCAAATTAAAAGCAAATCTTTTTGAATGCATGACCTTTTTTACAATGTATTTATGGATTTTATCTATTCATTGGTCTTATTTAAAGCTATTTTTGATGATATGCTTCGAAAATAGAAAATTGCTTTTTTTTATGATAGGCTGTTTGATATTGTCATCAAAATAGGGGGTAAAGGTTCATGTGCACCAATGCATGCATGGATGTGTAATAAATGAATGTGATCTGAGAGAATATGAGAGAATTCAAACATATTCAATTCAATATATGCATTTGCTGATTTGATTTTGTTTAGAATGACAATTGTAAGGACAATAGTGATGACAATAATAAAAATAGTTGAATAGTACTGGATGTGTAATAAATGAATGTGATCTGAGAGAATATGAGAGAATTCAAACATATTCAATTCAATATATGCATTTGCTGATTTGATTTTGTTTTAAATGACAATTGTAAAGACAATAGTGATGACAGCTTTATGATGACAGTAATAAAAACAGTTGAATAGTACTGGATATTGATGACAACAGTTTTATGATGACAGTAAAAGAAATATTGGATATCGATGACAACAATCCGATTGTACTGATGACAGCAGAAGGAAATGAAGGAAACTCTATTCTATAATATTTGCGGTGTTGCTTGATTCAGCTGAAACCTTATCCTTCTTAGCATTCTTGCTTCTCTTTGTATTGAACTCGCCTTTGGAAGGGATTCTTTTTCTTTTAGGTCTCCCAGTCATCCTTCTCACATTTGGTGGATGACATATTGTGCTTTTAACTTCTACAGGCACATCCCAATCTGTTTTTGGAGGAAGTGGGTAGATTGAATCTTCGTATGTTGAGGACCAAGCTTCAAATTGGTAGTACTCACTGATAAAGCTTCTCAATGGGTATTGCATTTGCTGAATTGCAGCAAGGGCATGAACACAAGGGATTTTTTCTAAGTCAAACATCCGGCAACTGCATGTTTTCTGAGCTAGATTGACCACACCGGAGAAGTCTCCACTGAAGACTTCGAACTGAGAATTATTTAGGACTTTAACGCCATATCTCTTTGATTTCTTGCATCTTAGCTCAAGAATCTTATGTATTGTTGGTGGCAGCTGGTTGGTGTTCTCTTGGATTATTTGCTTACGCTCTGCAAACCATCTTGACAACAAATCTCTGATGAATTCCAAGAGAGCAACAATAGGGAAAGATCTTGCTTGTTTCAAAACGTTGTTGAGACTTTCTGAGTTGTTGGTGGTCATTATGTTGCACCTATTTCCATTAAAGTGTACTCTTGACCACTTTTCTAGTCCTGCATCCCTTAAATATTGTCCCATATCTGGATTCTTTGAACAAATGTCTTGGAAGTATTTGTTGAAGTCTGTCATCGTGTAAGATTCAGCAGCTTGCTTGAACAACTTTGCAATTCCTTTTTCCTTGAATCTTGTAATGAGATTTTGCTTCAAATGCCGAATACATATCACGTGTTTTGCACATCTATAGACTGATTCAACAGATTTTCCAATGCTTAAATGCCAATCTGACACGAACACTAACTCACTAGAGCATGGAATTACAGTTAGCAACTTATCAAAAAACCACTTCCAAGCTTTATCATTTTCAGAATCCACTATGGCATAAGCGAGAGGATATATCTGCTGGTTTGCATCTTGTGTTGAAGCAGTAATTAAAACTCCCAAATATTTGTTGTGGAGATGTGTTCCATCTACTTGAATGACCTGCATTTGATTATAAAGATAGATGAGAAATCAAAATTGATGACAGTTGGTCATGAATATAAGTGATGACAGCTTATCAAAGTGATGACAGTACCTTTCTCAATTGATTAAAACCTCTAATTGATACTCCGATTGATACGAAGACATACTTGAATCTGCCTTGGCTTTCAACTTCGAGGCATGTGTACGTGCCTTGGTTTGTTCTTTTGATCTTGTGACAATATGATGGGAGCATCTCATAGTTTTCTTCCGGTGATCCTCTTATCAGCACTTGTGCCCATTGTTGTGCCTTCCAATCTTTCCAGTAGCTAACATTTTGCAAGTAATCATTTCTCATGTCATTCATGATCATACTTGGGTCTGGTCCCTTCTTAACACCATCAAACCTGTGATGACAACGATGTATTTTCAGGAGGTGACAGAGATGACAGCGATGACAGTGATTACAAAATAGAAACATACCTTAATTTTATTTTTTGTGCAATAATTTGATATGGTGGTTGCATATGCCTTGAACATCTCACTTCGAATGGGCATGTATGGTTTTCATTGAATTTCTTCACCTCAAAATAACTCAAGCCTTTCAGTTTTGATGCCACCAATTGCCATTCGCATTCTTTATGTACACATTTCAGCGAGTAGTAATCTTTCCTTGATCTATGCACTTTGAAACCATAGCTCTCCTTTATTGCTTGGTTATATATTGCAGTCTTAAGATCTTCTTTTGTTCCAAACAGTTGCCCTACTTGAACAAACTGACTATCTGGTGGATGATCAACTTCTTCATCATCATCATCAAATATCATTGCAGTTTCATGTGCATCATAAATTTCTAGTGGTTGGTAACTGATGTTTACACTTGATGACATTTGCATATTCTCAGTTGCAAGCTCTTTTCCCTTCGATGACAGTTGCAAGCTCTTTTCTTTTCCTTCTTCCATTTATTGTAACATAGATAGGCAAAGCCCAAGCAACTTGAGGTGTGTTGCTAATCTGGTAGAATGATTGGAGATCTTCACCTGTCTCAATTGTGAAAGGACTTATCACCTTTTTTGTTGGATGTAGGTGTGATAGGTTGATTTCTGCTGGTTCTGAGTTCATTGCAAACCTTGCCACAATCTTCTTCTTTAGATCGTCTAGTGTTACATCCTCCTCCAACAGAAATGCTTTCGAATTTACATCACCAATATAAAGACATTCACCATTGTTTGTCTTCCATCCTCCACCAACACAGACAGTTAGAACCTTGATATCCATTTGCTGTCATCATTTGTAATCAACAAACACCAATTAGAGACATCATAAACATTGTCATCAACTAAAATCTATCATCAAAAATATATCATCATCTAAACATGAAATATGTCATCAAATAACATGAACACTGTCATCATGAACGACTGTCATCACTAACATCTATCATCAAAACAATGTCATCATGAGCCACTGTCATAAAATAACATGAACATTGTCATCACTAACATCTATCATCAAAACACTGTCATAATGAACCACTGTCATCACTAACATCTATCATCAGAAATTTGACATCATCTAACATCGACAATGGCATGAACTAACATGAACACTATCATCTCAAAGACTGTTATCAACTAAACTTCAACACTGTTATCACAAACACTGTCGTCAAATTGACTGTAATTATGAATAGTGTCATCAAATTGGAGATTTTTCAAAAAAAATCGATTTATTGAAGTGTCATCCCATAAACCTGATGATGACAGTTTTTCCATGGCAGATCTAACATCAAAATTGAAACTTTGTTACGTATGTAGATTAAATCTCGTGAAATATGATGACAGTGTCTGGGAAACTTGCCTCGTTGTAGATGACAGGACAAAGGATTTTGATTGCCTTGTAGATAAAACGATTGTTGTAGATGACAGGATAAAGGATTCGATCTCGAAAAACGACTAGTAATCGGTCGTGATGACACCTGGAATGAATTCGAGGAGCTTTCAATGGCGAAATTTGCGCGAAACTTTTGATGATAGGAATCGACCGCGAAAACGAAGACCAATGCGTTCCTGATGACAACTGGAATGAAATCGACTGATTTCAATCGCGAAAGCGATGACAATAGGATCGAAAAATCGATGAGAAGCTAGCGTGAGAAAGGAAAAGATCGAGTTTCGCAGAATATGGGTGCGCGCGAGCCGTTTTGCTATTTATCTAATTTTTCCAATTCTCCTAATTAGCCTCCTAATTTTTGCTATATAATTAATTCATCCTTATTTTATAATAGTGAGTATTAATAATATTTTCAAGCTTATAATAAGATTTAAAAGACATGTAAGACTAATTTCTTTTTAATAAGGTCTTTGTTTTATTAAATCCCCTTATCTTATCCTATTTCTTTTATATTAGGATAAAAATATGATTAAGTTAATATTATTTTTTAAATTAGATCCTCCATACTTAAAATCACTTTTATAACCCTTAAAAATTATTAGAATTTATTTTATAGTTTACAAAAATTATTTTCCTCTAGAATCATGCATACATGCTTATTTTTATTAAAAACTATATACAAGCACTTAAAATTTTCTAAATGTGATTTTAATGTTTAAGAAGTTAATGTGTGTTAAATCTGATTTTAAAATAATAATGTGGGCACAAAAAATTTAGCCCAAGATTAATTAAAAAAAGTACCCAAATAATTATAGGCCCACCACTTCTTCCTTGTTCCTTCTTCTGCTTCTACGTTCGATCAACACCAGAGGGGTTGCTCCAGGCGGATGACGACAGGCTGCAGCGGAGGAGAAAGGATGGAGGCCGCGCCCGGCGGTGGTCCGACGGGTATGAAGGCCAATTTAGGGTTTTTTGGGATTTTTGTAAAAAAAATCAGATTTGAACTAATTACTTTTTAGGCTGGAAAATACTTGAATTAGAGTGTAATGGGAAGAAAAAGATGAAGCAATTGATGTGATTTTTCCCTTAGAAGGTTCCTCTATTTATAGTGGTGGGAGTAAAACGACAATCCACACCTCCATGGTTTTGAACACTCATGGAGGATTAGATTCATGGTGATTGGGGAAATTTGTGTTTCTTGATGATGACATGGGATGATATTGATCTTGGGTGGTCTTAGAAGCAAGAATGGAGATTGGAAGAAGAATGGCACATGCATTGGGTTTACGTCAATTCACAGATAATTTTGACTCTTTGAAGAAGAAGAAGAAATATGTGGGTTTATAATTAAAAGAGTTGTAATATGGTTAGTCAAGTTGCAATGGTCTAGCGGATTAGAGTGTGTGTGTGTGTGAGGGGGAGACGCAAGAGGTCTCGGGTTCGAGTCCCGGTTCTTGCATCCTTTTTATTTATATTACCTTGTACTATATTTAGCCTTGTAACACTCGATTATTAATAAAATCCGAAATTTATATTAATCTTATTTTATTTGAAATTTTTACCACTTTAATAATCCTTTATAATATGTTTATAATTTTATTCAAAATATTGAAACTCTCTATTTAAGAGAAAAAGGATTATTTAAATGAATACTCGAATTGCTTAATATTTTTAATTAAATTCTTAATTTCCATTGTAGTAAACTTTTATAACCTTTTATAATATAATGTGAGATTATAAAGATTATTAACTTCTCTATATTAGAGAAAAAAAATTATGGGAATAAATACCCGTATTATTATATTTAGAATTTAGCGGATATTACAAAAAATTTGGGCTTTTTCACTTTGAAAACACGATGAGAGAACATTGGAGTGAAGTCAGATTCAGAGACAAAGATAAATGTAAAAGAAGAACAACCATCTGTAAAATCAAGAACTTCACCTCTAGTTGTATATATAAACATTAAAGTTTTTATGGTTATGCTTTTGAAAATTCTTAAGAGGAAAGAAAATCTTTATAGAACCTACGTGTACAGGCTCCTAAACTTTGTGGCTTCTCAAACAAATTGGGATTGTATTGATTATCCCAATCTCTTAAAAAATAAGTTATTATGAAAGTAAGCCTATGGAACTGTAGGGGTATAAGACGTAAGTCGTTCTGGCTAGAAGTTGACTCCTTCTGCAAAATAGAGGGCATTCAAATCATGGCTTTTGTAGAAACAAAAATAGACCCAACCACATCTGATCAGGTGTGGCGAAGGGCAGGTTTTGATAATATTGTTTGGTCTCCGGCTACTGGTAGGGCGGGGGGCATTTGTGTCCTTTAGAAGGAATACCAATTTATCAATGAAAGAATTGAATTAATCATTCAGGAACCGCGATATATCGCTCTAAAATACACGAACCTAGGAACAAGATATACATTAGTGATCTTCTTCGTAAATTCTCTACCTCAAGAAAATGACAAGGATCACTTCTGGAGACAACTAACACAGACTATAAACCAAATACAACTTCCGACCATTGTCATGGGGGATCTTAATGAAATCCAAGACCCAAGCGAAAAAAAGGATGGTGCCCAACCAGATCCAAATAGATTTGAAAGATTACATAATTTTAAGGGTAGTTGTAATCTATTTGACATTCCGATCATTGGAAGTATTTTTACCTGGAGGAAAAATAAGACTGAGATTGACAATATTTATGAAAAATTGGATCGAACCCTTGTATGTTCTCAAATCTTCCAATGGTTCCCTGACATAGCAACAAAGAATTATGCATTCTCGTCCTCAGATCATCGTAAAATAATGACTGAGTTAAGTAATGGAGCTATCACAAAAGCACAACCATTCAAATTTTAAAACATGTGGATGAAGAGGAAAGATTTCAGAAATGTAGTTTGACAAGCTTGGAGGTTGTCGATGGATGGATCCAACATGTTTAAATTAGTTAAGAAAATACAAGTACTAAAAGCACACGCGAAACAATGGAACAAAAGAACTTTCGGAAACACCTTTGAACAAATAAAGATAATTGAAAAGGAGCTAATAGAATTACAACAAAGAATACTTCTCTCTCCTGAGGAAAGTATTATTAAAAAACAATTAAGACTATTAACAAAAAGGAAAAACATACTAAATTTCCATAAAACATATTGGAGACAACGAGCTAAAACAAAACATATAAAACTTACGGACTCTAATGTAGGATATTTCCACAAAGTTGCAAGTGGTAGAAGAAACAGAAACATAATTAATGAAATTACTTCGACAGAAGGAACTCGGATCATAGGAGAAGAAAACATTCGAGAAGAAATTAGAAAGGAATTTAAAGCTAGATATAAAAAAGAGCAAACTAACTATGAAACATTCAGACATAATTAAAGTTTAATTACAAAAGAAATCACAAATGAAGAAAGCAGAGAACTAACTAGACTAGTGACAAATGAAGAAATAAAAAGTGCTCTTATGCAAATTAACTCTGAAAAATCCTCGGGCCTTGATGGCATGTCAGCATGTTTCTATAAGAAATATTGGGATATAGTAGGACCAAGTGTAATTACAGCAATCAAAAACTTCTTTCATTCAGGTAGAATTCTTAAACAAATAAACCATACTTTTATAACATTAATACCGAAAAGAGAGAACCCTAGTACTACTAACCATTACCGACCAATTAGTTTATGCTCTACTATTTATAAACTAATTGCCAAAATTATTACTGAAAGACTTTAAAACGTGATGCCAAAATTGACTCACCCTCTTCAAGGTGCCTTTGTAGCCAAAAGATCGATCCAGGACAATGTTCTGATTGCCCATGAAATTTTCCATTCCTTTAAAAGCAAAAAAGGAAAAGACGGGTGGGTGGCAATAAAATTAGACATGGAGAATACCTATGATAGACTAGACTGGGAATTCATTATTGAAGTTCTAAAGAAATTTGGCTTTGATAGCAAATTTATAGGGTGGATTAAAGAACGTGTACAAACAGTTTCTTTTTCAGTCCTGGTTAATAACAGTCCCACAGAATTGTTCTTCCCTGAAAGGGGATTGAGGCAAGGAGACCCGCTCTCACCGTTCCTCTTTATCCTAGCTACTGAAATATTGGCAAGAAAACTGCAAGAGACGAGCAGTATAGACAAAAATACGATTAGAATTCCGCTAACTCGCTCAGGAACTAAAATTCCATTTCTCGCCTTTGCAGACGACATTATCATCTTCTCTCGAGCCAATCAAATGGCTTGTCTTAAAACAAAACGGATTATTGAGGAATATTGTGCGATATCGGGACAAAGAGTCAACTACCATAAATCTGCATTCCAAACATCAATAAATGTGGATAATTCCCAAAAGAATAGAATTCAACAAACTTTAGGCATAACAAGAATGATAGACTTGGAATCATATCTGGGATGTCCAATTATCAATGGATGGGTTAATCGAGATACTTTCATGGATATAATAGGGAAAACTAAATCACAATTAGCTAAATGGAAAGCTAACACTTTGTCTCAAGAAGGACGAACGATTCTTATTAGAGCCAATCTAGCTACAAAACCAAATTTTATTATGCAAAGCTTCATGCTTCCAAACAATGTTCATAAGGATTGGACCAAATCAACAGAACCTATAACACTCCTATTTTTGCAACACTAGGTATTACCGCCAGTGACCTCGGATTTTACCGTCCAAAGTCACCCAAGGCTTTAAATAATTTAATTAAACATAATTAAAGGAGAAATGACTAAAAGCGGAATTTTATTCATTGATAAGAACATTCGTTCATTACATTGAGAGTTGTTTTACAAATGATGTAGCAACGGAAAATGAAGCCCATATTAAAAAGGTTGAAAAGACGTTTAAAAATTCAAGTATGTTTCTCTAAGACAACCCATATGATGATGGTTTGCTTGGTTTAAAATGGAAGAGTTGGCGCACCATCTCCTGAACGTTTTGCTCTTATGAAAATTCCTTCATTCCTTCATCGTCGTCTTGCCTTGACCTTTTATCCTTGCATAACGCTTCTCGAGCCTCCTAGACTTTGTCTTCAACACTTTGGTGTGAATTTCCTAGAGTCTGGCATTTGTCGCAAAAGGGCGAGAAATACCAGGCAAAAATGCGGAAATAGTGGA
The DNA here is from genome assembly GCA_964016875.1 of Fallopia convolvulus. Lineage (NCBI taxonomy): Eukaryota > Viridiplantae > Streptophyta > Magnoliopsida > Caryophyllales > Polygonaceae > Fallopia > Fallopia convolvulus. The sequence continues at coordinate 61,941,098 of OZ024718.1, read as the reverse complement.
ATTAGTCTAAGGAGACTAAGCAAGTGAGAATGGAAATTCTCAAGGGTAATATGGTACTTTACAAATAATCGAGAGAGATTATCGGGATGTGTTTAAGATGTAGAATCTTTATGTGGAACTTTAAGGACGGGAATAAGTAAATCTCGAGATGAGACAACTCTTAAATCGAAACGAAGAACTACGAGATTGTAGATTTCTTAGAGTAGAAGGTATGTTGGGAACGTTATTAATTCATACAAGTTTTGAAAACCTCTCGCACCCTTGTCGGACCTCAACCAACCTCATCTTATTCGGTGCTCCAGATCGGGGAGGTGGCCCGAAGGCGCTTAAGTACCAAACCCACCTTGACAAGCCCGAATAAGCATTCAGATTGGAAAGACGATCGTTTCAAGAACCAAGAGCCGGGTGGTCTTCCAAGCAAGTTGTACTATTTCGACCCGGTTTTAGTTTCTTTTAATTGTTCTTTGGCACTTATCTTATGTCATGATAAAACTTTCACTTATGTTAATGGATTTTAAGAGTGTGGGGGGCCATGAATGGGCCCGGGTCCACTTATGGGAACAAAGTTCCGGCACCTAACTAGGGTGCGCACCTCCCTCCTCCGAACAGGAGCAGATAGTGGATCATGATCCTTAAAGTCGTTGAATTTAGGCATGGTGTCATACGACTTAGTAGGTTATATAGAGGTGTCAGGTTAATCCCGCACCCCTTACTATTTCATCCAAACCGATCTCGAAAAGAGATCTTAAACAAGCGAGGTCACAAACAAGACTAGCGTAATAGTCCTATTGAATATTTAAATAGCGTAATAACGATAACAATTGGGTCATTATTTCTAACAATCGATATTCCTAGATTCGTTTATTATTAGCAAACAAGTTGTTCCCAACATCGAGAAATTTCACGAAATGAATTAACGAGGCTTCAAGGAGAAATTCCACTCGCCTTAGCTTTCACGAGTGTTTTCGAATGAAGGAACGGTAATTGGTGTCTTAGTCGGTACGAAAACTCGACCTAGCGATACGATAGATACGAACGAACTTTTAATAAGAATTTTTTTAAATTCTTAAATGTCTCTTATATTTTTTTTTATAAGAGAGCCAATACTAAATTAGTATAATAATAATTTAGGTGGAGGTGATAATAATATCCCTTATTATTATTTCTTAATTGTAATATCCAAGTATCCCTTATAAAAAACTTTATTTTATTTTAAGGATTATAAGATTTTGAAGATCACGACATAATATTATTTAAATTATTAAATAATCAATAACCTAAGGTTAATGTCCCATTTAAAATAGTTATAACCTTTTTATTCCTTTATGGTCACAAATAACATTTTCTTATTATCATTAAATAATTATTTTATTTATTCCATGCAAGGTGATAAATTATATAAAGTCCATTAAAATATATTTTCCATAATTATAATACATATTGATTATAAACACCATTCTTATGATATAGAAAGTCCATAATGCCCTTATCATATTATATCTTTATCCTTCTTTTTATATATATCTTGTATTCCATATTTAAATCGTGAAATACATCTTAAGACTTATATATCTTATCAACATATTTTTAAGTTTATCATATGCTCTTTAAAAGACATACAATAACTTTTATATTATAAAAAAGGTCTTAAGATATTATTTTCTAATACTTGTTCTAGCTCTTTTTATATTAAGTAAGTTTCAAAAATGTACTCATAATATTTATATCATGCTTTCCATGTAGATAAATTAATGATAGAAACCCATTATTTTATTTAAAAGGATAACCATGTCTATTGGGATTTATTTTATAAAATTAACATGCATAGTATTATTTATATTTATGCACAAGGGAAAAATAGTAAAAAGAGTTTATTTTGTCTAACAACCTAGATTCTCCTCGTTATTTAAATTAATATGTTGTTAGGCTAAAATTTGATAATATAAATTTAAAGGTGTTAAGTTCATGAAAGGCAATGATTTTATTTAATTAAAATACAAATAAATTAGAAATAAATGGACCTTTTATTTCTACAGGATGTATGCTTCTGTAACACAAGGCAACAGGGGAGAAACCAAGAGGAAGACGGCACACCAGCAAGGGGCGGCGCACCAGGCCGGCAGTGGTCCGGCGTTCCTCCAGGGGTGACGCGCGGCTAGGGAGGGCGGCCCAAGGTGGTCCGGTGGTGGCCCGGGGTGAAGAACTAGGGTTTTTAATGGTGTTTGTGAAAAAATCAGCAAGTAAAAGGGCTTCTCTTAGGCTGATTTTTGCTTTATTTGAAATAGAAATTGTGAAGAGAGTAAAAGAGGATGAAGGTGTGAGTAATGGAGTAAGTTTCCAACCCTTTAAATAGAGAAAAATGTGCTTCTCTTGATCCTCCATTAATGGAATTGACCAATCTAGGAGAAGGAAGAAGAAAGGGATTGGTGGGGGTTGTGTTTCTTTCAACATGACATGGGATGATGGTGGTGTAGGTGATTCAAGGAAGCAACCATGACAATTGGAAGAGAGAAGAAGGGCGTTCAATGGATGTACATCAATCAGAATTGACATGTCTGATGTTCAATTTGGGGAAGAAAAAGAAAGGGGAGTTTAAAATTAAAAACATTCCTTAATAGGTAGTCAAGTTATAATAGCATAGCGGGATTGAGTGTTTGTTAATGTGTGAAGGGAGCAAGAGGTCGTGGGTTCGAGTCCCCCTCTTGCCCCTTTTTATTTTTGCCTATTCTTATATTTTTACTTGCATCTTAAATTAATATTAAATCAAAATCCGAAATTTTATTAATTATTTTTATTTCCCATTTTGATAACCTTTTATAAGCTTTTTATTATTTATTAAGAAAATTATAAAAATATTTAAACTCTCTTTTTAAGAGAATAATATTTGAATAAATACCCGATTTGCTTAATATATTTAATTAAATTCTTAATTGTCATTGTAGTAAACTTTTATAACCTTTTATAATGTAATATGGGATTATAAAGATTATTAAATTCTCTATTTTAGAAAAAAAAAATTATTGGGATAAATACCCGTTTTATTATATTTAGAATTTAGCGGATATTACAGAACCTTCTTTTGGAATAAGGACATCCATTACAAACCCCTGATTGGGTGGGATAAAATTTGTAAACCAAAGACGTATGGAGGACTAGGAATCTGGAAAACTGAACTTGTAAACCAAGCAATGCAAATGAAGCTTCTTTGGAAATTATTGGCAGAACCAGATAACATGTGGGTTAAGCTAATGAACGAAAAATATCTAAAAGGAACATCAATCCTTACCTATAAAAAACAGACACGCATCTTGGCAATGGTGGACAAAGTTAATGAATCTAAGGGAGGATTTTTTAAAGGCCTTACTTGGCAAGTTGGTGATGGACGAACTATAAGATTTTGGAAAGATAAATGGCTCATGTCGGAGTCACTTGATAAATTTGCGTTATTCCCTAAGTCTGTGAATGAATCTACTCTTGCTGAAGAATTTATTACCAATGATAGGAAATGGAGACATGATGTATTAAAATGCATGCTTCCAACACACATCGTCAATCAAATCAATGAAGTCCCAATACCGGATAACTGGATCTGAGATCGACTATATTGGGCCCCTAGTAAAAATGGGTGGTTTTCAACGGCATCACCCATAGAACTAATAACGGGAGTACACCAACAAACCCCACATCCTAATAATTGGATTTGGAAACTGGATGTTTACCCTAAAGTCAAAAATTTCTTATGGAAAGTTGTTCAGAATGGGCTTCCGACGAAAGCAAGACTACAAGAGAAAGGTGTTGACACCCCTCCAAGATGCCTAATGTGCAATTGTACTCATGAAGATATAGGTCATTTGCTCATAGAATGTCCGCACACAAAGAAATTAGTTAAGGCAATTAACACTAAAACAGAGGCTATTATCAGAAATTGGGATATAAGAAATAAATCGACTGGGGAGATCATTAATGATTTAATTAAAGTCAGGGACAAAAATGAATTTATAGAGCTGGCTGTTTGTTGGTGGCGTGTTTGACATCAAAGAAACAACATAGTCTTCCAACAAACCCCAGATGACTTCATCTTGAATTTCGAACAATACACAAAAAATCAAATTGCTCAATGGGACAGATCAAAAAGATGGGAAGAAGATGAAGAGAGGTTAGAACAGAAAACAAAAATTGAACATGCTAGGAAGAAAACGAAAGAGGAGAAGTGGCTAAAACCGCCTAATAATCATCTGAAATTGAATTTTGATGGTTCTAAACTTAGTTCAAGTCTAGCAACCTCAGGATTTGTAATTTGAGATCACAATGCAGAAGTTGTTGGTATAGGCACAAAGAAACAAGGAGCTATCTCGATCTTTAAAGCAGAAACTAATGCTCTAAGGGAAGGAATTAAGGAAGCACGAAGATTAGGCATTGAAAACATTGAAATTGAAGGTGATAATCTCATTGTTATTAATTCTATTAAACAAATTGGTAGATGTCCATGGAAAATCGAAATGCTAATATCAGACATCCTAGTCTCCTTACAACAATTTACAGTTGTTTCAGCTCGACATGTGGGTAGGGATTGTAATGCCGTGGCCGACAAAATTTCTAAGCTGGGCCACAACATCCCTACCAATAACCTTCTGGATAATCTAGAGTTGCAAGCTCTCATCTGTAAGGATGCCCTAGGACGCCCCCCGTAGGGGTCTCCTAAACTTTACCGTTTCATAAAAAAAGCACAATTTTTATTCATTAATAAGAATATTCATTTATTACAATGGTATGTTTTTTTACAAAGGATGTAGCAGCAGAGTATAAAGCCCATATTATAAGTTGGTGCACCACCTTCTAAATGCTTTGCTCTAGGAAAATTTCTTCCTTTCTTCAACGTCATCTTGCCTTGATCTTCTATCCTTAAATAACTCTTCTCAAACCTTCTAGCATCCGTCTTCAATCTTATGAAAAACTATCCTAGAGCATGATATTTACGCAAAGGGCAAGAAATACCAGGCAAAAGTGCGAAAACAACATAATTAGTCTAAGGAGACTAGCAAGGGAGAATGAATAATTCTCAAGGGTAAGGTTTGGTAATATCAAAATTGTCAACAAAGTAACGGAGGAGATAGTGCAACAACATCTATGGGGAGCTTATAAGAAAGGAAATGTGGTTATCTTGATGAGATGTATAATATTTTACGAGAAGAAGGATACTACGAGATTGTAGTTCCTTTTAGAGTATGAATATTGTTGGGAACTTTTATTTCACATCATGTTTCGAAAAGCCTCCACTAAATTCATCAGACCTCAACCAACCTCATCATATTCGGAGCTCCAAATGGGGAGGTGGCCGCGAAGGCGATTAAGTACCAACCCCACCTTGACAATCCTGACTAAGCGTTCAGATTAGAAGGCGGTTGTCGAAAGTCGGGAGCAATAATGGACTTTCCAAGTTGTATTCAATCCATCCTGGTTCAATTATTATTGTGCACTAGGCACTTATCTTTATTGAGTCATAAAACATTGCATTCAATTGACGATTTTTAGGTAAGAAGGCTATGAAAGAGCCTAGTCCACGAATGGGAGGAAAGACGGTTATAACAAGGTGCGAAAGAACTAGGCAATCTAATAATGGAATCAACAGTTGAAAATAGTAACATCGAATACGGCCGAGGTAACTACTTCAAGTGCGACGAATCGGGACATATGTCCACAAACTGTCTTAATAATGAAACAACCTTATGGCCTATTAGATATACTGAGGCGACATAGAGAACTTACAGTCCATGTCTAAAATCTTGGTTCTAACAACTTCCTTTTTAACTTCACCTCTACATTTATCATTGCGTCGACTTATCAAAATGGTGGCAAAGAATGTTCATGATGTGTCTTTCACATTCACGATAGCCTTATATATGGTCGGTTTATTCAATTGACAAGCATCAGATATCATGTCAAGATCACATATGTTGGCTAAGTAAGTCACTTCTACTTTTAGGTATTTCAAATTAATATATTCGCCATTGGTCAGAATTCTCAACCACTCCTTTATTGCTAGACCATTGTTTGTCCCCTCACATACCTCTCGATAATCTGTTTTGAGGTCAAATTAGGCGGAGACAAGTTAGATCCTTGGTTGACTAAGCCTTCCTCGGTACCGGGTATCGACAAAAATGTGGATGACGTGGTTTTATTATTTAAGATCACCTTGCAAATCCCACGAGCATGAGTGGAATTGAGGATATACGAATCTACGATAGCTCACAAGGTTAACGTTATAGTTCCTAGAAATAGCATGATTAGTGCAAAATTACTTGGAATTAGAAAAATTACAATTAAAGTGATGATGAAGGGATTGTGGTGACGATCATCGTATAAGGCGGGGCGATATACCTCGACGACAACTACCCTTTGAAGTTCGCCATCTTATTCGACGAGATTTTATCATGAAATACATTCTAAATTTTAATTTGGTTCAATCCAAAAAATCCATCTAAAAAATCCATCCCGAAATGGTTAAATCATCTCGAATTCCAATTCAGTTCAATCCAAACAAACCGTCTTGAAGTTGAAATACATCCCTATTTTTTTTAATTTGATTCAATCCAAACAAACTATCCCTAATCGAAAGCTATCACGAGGATAGAGAACAAAGCTTCTCTCTACGCGACTAAAGAAAAAGATGTTGATAATGAAGAAGGGAAGAGGTCGCTCGATTTGAGAAGAATAATACAATGTGCTTTATGAATTTCTGTGAAAGTGGATGGAAGTTTATTGTTGGGTGAGTTAGGTTATGAGAAGAACTTTGTATAAACCACATGAGCATCGAGCGGAATAAGGTTTTTTAGGGACTCTATAAGAAAAAGGCAAAATTTTGTGGTACCAAAAGAAATTTCCCAAAAGAATAATTACAAAATCTTTTGGGCACAAGTTGGAATTCTTGAAAACATTGGTTACCAATTGTAAATTGCATCAATCATGGGTAGCGGGTATAATTTCCTAGAATATTTTTTTTTTTTTTTTTAAATACAAAAGAAATATACTACTTCTAGCTCGAGAGTCGCGGCGACCGCTCATCAGTCCGTCTTCCTAACTGCGTACGCCTTCGAATCGGAATCTTAATTCCTCGGGTGCAGTGATTCTCCTCCCTTGTCGCTCTTCCAGTTTGTCCTTCAATTTTCAGGTTCGGAATTTTGTTAGCAAGTTAAATCTATCAAATTCCTCCCCCGCGAAGCCGGGTGATCTCGATTTTACAATTTTTCGTCTGGGAATTGCACTATTTCACCTGTGTTAACGGGACTATACGATACTGAAGTTGAGGTTAACGGATTTTGTTGTTTAATTTTAAATCCTTGTATTTACTTCCATTCTTAACGATTGGTCATCTAATAGTTACTATATCTGATGCTAAGATCTTCCTGGTCAAGTCCATAGGTTAAAGAATTTTGTGTTGCGCATTGAAATCGAATTGAATTGGGCTCTTCTGGAAGCTTAATTATATTGTCTGCTTTCGATCAATTATATGTTCAGCAATATTGAATAAAACCCTAGTCTTGTGTTTTAAAAAGATCACGTATTGTAAGTAATTTTAGATACTTGGGCATTTCTATGGTACTTGTCCCTATTTTGCTCTTCCCCTTTTTCCTTGTGTGGTTATGTCTTATGTAATGAAATTCAGCCTTCAGCTCAAGAACTTTAGTGCATAAATAGAGCAGTTGTTTATCTCTTGATTGCTATATCATCTACTTATTGTAAAGTATTATTCTATGGTTTATTCTGTAAATGCTGCAGACCCTGATTATTTTTCTAAATGTTAATGTTATTGAGCATATTCTGATAAGTCTTGGTTCTGCTATATTTTTTTTGTAGTGGTCTATTTGCTAGATTTTATGGTAACATAACTACTGATTTTTAGCTTTGAAGGCTGGCAGATGGAACAGCCTATCTCATCACTGACATTCTCTGGTTCTATCCCAGAAGCAATTACAGAAGCCAAAAACCAGAAAAAGCTTTTTGTAGTCTATATTTCAGGTGTGTTCTCATTTATCTTAGCCTACCTCAGTGTTGTTTAAATTTTCTTTTAATTAGGAGAAAGGTCCATTTGGATTCTCAAAATAATGCATAAATTGCATTAAATGTTTAGATTTAAAGCATTATTTTGGAGAATCCAAATGGAGCGGAAGTCCATATCATTACTAGGTCATTATTTGCTCAAACATGTTCTGATCAATTTGTGTGCAGTAGGAATCTACAATTCTATCATTCAGTTTTAAATTTATCTTTCATTTTTATTTGTTCTGTATCGTCGCGACAATCCCTGACTGGATTATAATTTCCACAGGTAAAGACCAGGAGTCCATTCGCTTGGATGAATCCTTATGGACAGATTCACATGTACTTACTCTTTCCTGAAATTGATCTCGTCTATAGTCTTTTGAACTTTGTGTCTCTATAAGTCATTAAACAATCTTAACTAATTTTTCACCTTGCTGGATTCAGGTGGCTGAATGTATAATGAAGTACTGTGTCTTACTGCACATTCCAGAAGGAACTAATGATGCAACCAATTTCTCTGCAATATGTATCCACCACTTTTCATGTCTTACACTTCATTTACTTGTAAATTATTTTCTTTTTACTAAATTGTGAGTGTATGTTTTGATGCATGTGACACCCTGAATGTAAAAAGAAAATGAAATATGTTTTGTTTCATTTAAGATTGATTTGTTTGAGGAAGATGTGTTTTCTGTCATCAAGTATGAACTATACAGATCCACAAAAATCTTGTCCTTGCATAACTGCAGTTGGTTACACTGGTGTACTTCTTTGGCAAAATGGTATCCACTTCTATATAGCATCTTCTCTCTCCCTTGTTCTATTTTTGGTTGTTTTCATACTAAATTTTAAGTTTTATTATCACATACTAACTCATCTTTATTGCTGTGTAGATGGATTTCTTAGTTCTGAAAACCTGGTCTCCAGCATAGAGAAGGCTTGGCTGAGTCTTCATATTCAGGTTTTTAATAATTTTTGTATTGACGACGTTGGAGTAGGTTACAAGGAATTTTGAAATTTTATATGGCTTTTTGCGTTGGTCAGCATAGTCGTACCTCCTTTGCTGGAGAAATTTTATAGGTCTTTCCAGAGTCAGCATGTGTGTGTGTGTTTTGCATTTCTTTTTCCTTATTCATTGAGATGCTGCAATCATACCCTCAGCAATATCACACTAATACCACTCTACTGTATCAATATGATGGTAGAAGAATAGCCTTTTTCTAAGGCTTAAAACATATACAGCCCCCTGTACTTGTGCAAATTTGTCAGATAGACACCCCACCTTTGGTTTGGACCTATTGAACACTTAAACTTAACAATTTGGACCTATTAAACACCTGATCGCTGACGTGGCGAAGTACGTGTAAGTCAAACGCACATATACAGCCCCCTATACTTGTGCAATTTTTTTTTCTTTTTGTATTTTTTTATATTTTCTGATTTTATTAAAATAATGGTGTTAAAGTTTGGGCTTATGTGGCATCTTATGTGGCAAAATAAGCTTATGTGGCACACATTTGGACAAAAAATTGGAATATGTCAGCATGCGTGTGTTACACTCAACGAGATTGTCAGCGACCAGGTGTTTAATAGGTCCAAATTGTTAAGTTTAAGTGTTCAATAGATCCAAACCAAAGGTGGGGTGTCTATCTGACAAATTTGCACAAGTACGGGGGGTTGTATATGTTTTAAGCCCTTTTTCTAACTTAAACTGCAACACCAAAAAATAAACCGAAAACAGCAACCATCTCGTGTCAAAAATCCCATGCATTAGTGGGATGGAGGGAGTGTCAGATCCAAGTAGCATTAACCTGCAATAGGATTTCAAAGAAAAGCCATCAACCCTGCAAACAAAGAGAAACTTCAATCTAAACTGCCCATTTAAAAGACTGGCTGTCAATTTGATTCTTCTCAAATGTGAAGTTGAAATTGAGCTGAAAATTTTGAAGTAGGCTAGCCAAGCATGCTTTAGAAATTTCCCAAAGAGATTGTAATCAAATGCACATGATATCTTGATTATTATTCTTCTGCTTTGTTATTCCAAAGAGATTAGCTGTCCCTTTGTTTTTTTAGTTGATTAGAAATTACTTATAATCAAAATGTCAACCAACTTTTTTCCGTTTACTGACCCAACTTCCAGTGTAAAACTAATTGATTTGAGAAAATACATTGTTCTATTTCATGCAATTCCTTTAATGTTCTTCCTCCTAGTTATAAGGTCTTCAATAGGGCGTCTACTTGAGGATTCAAAAGTTGGTTAGTGACCGTCCATTTATAAAGCTGCCCACTGACCTAGTACCACAAGAACCTCCTAGTGTGCCCTAGAATTTGTCTTGCAAGAATTCTCTGTTTTTACATGATCATCAAAACGACTGATAGATTGGATAAGTTGAAGCTGCGATTGAAGTGACAGCTAGAATTTGATCACAGTATATTTTGTGTTTAAGCATTACATGTGGCTTCAAATATATTTTATGGTCAGGTACCTGTTGTGCAGTTAAATACTTAAAAGTCTAACTTTGATAGAGATATGACTGGCAATTTACTTTTTGTTTTGAAGGAAACTACTGCTACTGTGTTGACTGCAGCACTCTCTGCAAAGAAAAATGATGATTCTCTTAATGGGGCTTCTACATCCACCTCTGCTTCTCATGAAGATGGAGAATCTTCAAGCTCCACGTCATCGGTACCTTTAGAAGAACAGAGCAAAGCCTGTGGGTCTGAACAGTTGCCTCCTTCTGTGAGGCTAGATCAAGATAGAGATGGTGATCATGTTCTACTGGTAAAATACCATCTCTGTTCAGAAATGATTGTCATTGTAGCCCTCTTATCTTGCTAAGAAATGCTTGTCATTATAGAGTTTTTAGTAATTATTTATTGATGGGATATGATATTTGTTATGGAAAATTGCGCATATTGCCTATTTCCATGCAAATTCTCTTTATTCATTGGTCACAAATGAGGTGAATATTTATTCAATTCTAAAATTTAGAAAAAGTTGCAATATTTTTGTTTAATTAGTGAATTGCTTAATAGTTGTGCCAAAGGCTAAAATGACATTTTTTGGTGAACAAAGAGTAGTTGTTTAGTAACTGGCTAACGGTTATTGTTTTTGGTCAGTGCATATCTTCCTTTTTGACTGATATTTTGTACTATCCATTTGGTTTGTATGTCTAGGCTTCTGAAGAGTCACCAAAGCAGAAGGATTTTAAGATGGATGGCGATCCTTATTCTGTTTCCCCAAGTGCAGCTGTTGAAGAACTAAACAGAGAACCTGCAGCAATTGATCAGGGCAATCATGAAGTTTCTAACAGAAAGGACGTTGCCTCCAGTGAGAAGAACATCCAAGAATCCAACTTAGCTTCCAAGTCAATAAACCGGGAAATTAAGGGAGTCTTTCATGATGAAGCTTCAGAAGTGGTGAAAAATAGAGATTCAAGTTCAGGTGTTAGTGATGATACATTATTAGAGCTTCTATTGAATATCCGGTTGCCTAATGGTTCAAGTCTACAAGATAAGTTTCCCAAGATTGATGCCCTGAGATTGGTCAAAGAATATGTGGATAACAACATGGCTGACTTCAGTGGTTCTTATGACCTTGCCATTCCTTATCCTCGGAAAGTGTTCAAGGATCAAGGTATGCTATTAGACACTTTGCTTGCTTATTCTCTGGTATCTTTAATCTGTTAGGCGATTAGGATTGTTTGTGTCTGTCAAATAAATGACAATAGACTTGGGCATGTTTGAATTACCAAGATAATGCATTGTTTTTTTATTAGATTTAGTTTGGATCACAGCTCATAATGCATTATATCTTGCATTAAATCACATTTTAGACTGCGATCCAAACAGACCCTAAAAATACATTATATTGCATCAAATCTTAAGATTTAATGCAATATAATGCATTATCTTGGCAAATCCAAAAGCATTCCAACTCTCATACTTCTAGGGGCCCCTTCTATACGAAGTCCATATCTTGTTTTGCATGAATCCTTGTATGCTAAGAATGGAGATGAGGTTTAATTTGGCATGAGTAGTTACTTTTATACCTTCCTGGTTGTGCAGATTTGGACAAATCATTGGCAGAGCTTGGAATAATTAACAGACAAGGATTAATAGTTGTTCCACGTCAGCGAGCTTTCCATCACACTGAAAGGGGATCTTCTTCCATTGCCCCACAATTTGCTGCTGATACTGATTCTTCAACTGGAAGAATTGGAGGATACTTTTCGTATGTTAGAAAAATGTTGTCGTATGTGAATCCTTTCTCTTACCTTGGTGGTGCTGGCTCTTCAACTACAACTCAGGAATCATCAAGTGGCATTTGGGAGTATAGTGAGTATCTTCTCCTCTTAAACTTCTTAACAGTTAACGGCTTGATGCTACCTTTTTTCTTAAAAAAACGTTTAAACACAAAAATATGGACAATTAGATGTAGTAACTTGGAGGGCTCATTTGGAATTAAACCCTTAAATAACACTTTTTCAAGCATCATTGCAGAAAACATGTTTTTTTTCCTCAACAAGACTGATAAAATAGGATTTATTGCAAAAATGGTTTATGCTCTCCAATCCAACAAAATCTTTCAACTAACACTTGATGTTTCAGGGCCAAATCCTGCAATGCGGAACAACACTTCAAGACAAGTCAGCCAAGGGTTTCCAAATCCAACAACTTCAACATCAAGCAGGAATGAAGGAAGCATCCGAAGAAGAAGCACGTCTCGCATTGGGGCCAACATCCACACTCTTAAACGCGAAGACGACGATATGTACGATGATAAGAACACGTATTGGAATGGGAATTCTACAGAGTTTGGAGGCAATGATGACAATCATAGATGAAGACCCTTTTTACCTTGTGAAGTATCTTCCCTACAGCAAACTTTCAGACGTTTCTTCCTCTTTTGGTGCTTTGATACAGCAACATCTATGTATAGACCTATAGCATAACTTTACCAACTAAATAAGCTGATTTTCTTAACAGTGGTGGAGAGTAAACTGCTTTTATACTATAGTTTTTTGGTGTTTGGTCTTTTTTTTTCCTGATTATAGTGACATGATTTATTTTACAATCCATGAAAAGGAGGAACCAATTATTGCACCTATATACTTGATCTTAATTGCAATACTTTTCTCACATCATGATGTTTCTAGGCATGAATAGCTAAAATGCAATGACTTGTTACTGTTCTGCTGTCTGTGATAGAGCAAATTGGCTGTGTAATTGAGAAGTTGAACATCAGTAGATCCTGCAACCAATTACAAATTATACTATCTTTCATTTCTTTCCTTTGTTACTGCCTCTCAAATTTCCAACATCAAATGGAGGGGGTTGAGGGCAGCATATACCAGATTGAGAACAATGCCAACAACCAAATGACTCATTTATCTTCTGATTTTTCCACGTCTAGTGTCAAAAGAATACCCACTGCCAATTGGTGAGGATAATAAAAAACTCAAGTCTGAACTCACAACTCAGAAAAAAAAAATGTACCAAAACTGTATTTAGAAGTCTGAACAAGTAATTTACCCAAAAAAAAGTCTGAACAAGTAAACAAAGTGAGCTCAACTATAAGATACTCTGAAATGTTGCCAACTGAATCTATTTCTTCTTCTTCCCACCCTTGCCAGATTTAGCAGGTGCGCTTGTGGAGGCTGATGGAGCATCTTGCTTCTTCATTCTTAAGTTGTGTTTAGGAACCATTTCTGCTACACGGATCATCAGCTGTTTTCCTTCATAATCATTAAAAAGCAATGTACACAGAATTATTCATCCACTAGATTCTGAACTGGCATGGCATCCACAGCAAAAGAGACTTTTGGGTTTCTCAATCAATACTTAAAAGTTTCTTATTTTCAGACCAATAATTATTTTTCTTTTTCTTTTTCAATTAAGAATAACAAAGAGATTATGAGTTTCTCCATTGTAGATAATCTCATCTAATAATACTTCTCAAGTTTAGAGGCAAAACATAATTGGTAAAAGGCCTGAAAATCCACGAAACGAGGACTTGAAAAACTAAGAATCGGGTTGCAAGTTGCAACTATATTCTCGTAAAGAAACTACTCATCAACTAAATTTTTATTGAAACCAAAAGCATATCAGCCAGAGTAATGGAGCAAGAGCACAAGTGTTCATCAAACTTATTCTCTCCCCCAAAGCAATATACATCTATTCACTAAATCACCAGTATGAGTAAGTCACTAACTTCAAATCATATATCTATTGTGAATTTGTGATACATCAAAAGATTATTCATAAAAAAGAACAGAACATCTAATTTGACTTGAATACTAATCTGTGTTGAGCTGCTTATTTAAGTTCTTATAAGAACCTTGTAAGTACGACTTCAAAAAAACAAAGGACCTTGTAAATAAGGTCAGCAACCTAAACAATTCCTTAATCATGTCAAACATAATGGGCAAAACTTGTACATATCATTAAGAACTTCATGCAAATTATAATTAAGGAAAAGTCCACACTCGATAACATATCAAAGGAAAAGAACAAAAAGATTCTTACTCGTAGAAATAGCAGGATTGCATGGAGTCCCATCCTCTTTTTTCAGCATCACCCTCACTCTTCCTCTTTGCATAAAGTCCCTTGGATATGCTTTATCAATCTACACAAGCAAAAGCCAAAATATCATTCATACACCATCCAATTAAGGAGGGAGTGGAGGCACAGAAATGAAACTGTAAAAAATAATTCCTATAAGAACAAACCTCAATCAAGTAATTTAGACCAAAAACTTTACAGCAATCACCAATCTCCACACAAGTAGGGTTTTCACATGCTTTCTCAATGCTGATTCGACGTCCTTCAGATACTTTTTTCTTTGAATTAATGTATACAGGGTACAGAATAATCCACTTCTTAAAATTAGGCAGTTCACCATTCATTGTTTCCATCTCCACCTATATCCTGAAAAATTGTCAACTGTATGAGTGATTCCACAGAATCGTTCATTCCCATTTCACTCAAACAAAAAAACAGGACCTAATCCTGATTACTATTTCAGAGATACCAAACGATTCCTCAAACTAAGAGCACCCAACAATTTAAAAAAAAAGTAAAAATAATAAATCAAGCTGAACTTGAATCAATTTGTGCACAAAACCCTAACCCATACGAGGTACCCCCAGATCTGACAGCTCTTCTGCTCTTTCACCCTCATCTGCCAGTCCTCTTTCTCTTCCAGATCATATCCAAGCCAAATCAGGTTTGTAATGTTTCATTCCAGTGGGGAGGAGTCAGGTACAGGTAGAAGGTTTTCCATCCCTTCTGATCAATGAAATTCTCATTCACTGTTAAGTTAAACATGCTCCAGATAGGCCATTCCGATTCCTTCATAACAAACGGGTACTTAAACGTTTCTTACCGCATGGCATCAGGGGTTCAAAACCGATCAAATTTGGATATTTAGGAATTACAAACAAGACGAACGAGAGGGAAACCTAGAGATACGTACACGACGTTTAAACCTACCTTTGTAGTAGACTTTGACGAGGCAGAGAAGACCGCCGACGGTGAAGAATTCTGTCTCCTTGGCAAACTTCCGAGTCCTGATTCAGTATCTCTCTGGTTCTAGGCTTTTCGCCTTTCCGACTTCCCGACCGACCTCATTCATTCCTCAGAATACGTGATATTGCAATTGAGATGAACGAACTTGGGCCCGTGGTTAGATGGGCTTTTTAGTTGAATGAACTTGGGCTCGGTGCTCTTAAATTCACTTTCAAAGCGATTTTATCTTCTTAAACCAATTTTTTTATGTGTGTTAATTTTATTTTTCTTGAAAAATAAAACTCAAATAATTAGTCATTTTTTGAATATTTTATTTTATAACAATGTAACATTTGCTATCATTTGAATATTTTGTAAAAAAATCTATATATACCAATTACATTTTTCCACTTGGATTATTACATCAAAGAAATTTAAAAAATTCCTTATTTATCACATTTTCTATCCTAAAGGTTTCCTTTTAATCCCCTAACCTGAGAGTTAGATTATACGTCTTATGTCTATCCCTTATTCCTATATATATTTTCAAGTGAAGAATGTCTTATTCTATATTTTCAGAATTAAAAAACTCAAAACTTTATTAATTTTTTATTATCAAATTGATCAGACTCATACGGAGTATTTTTTATTGATCCTAAGAATATCATAATATTTGTCTACGCTCTGCTATACTTTATTCCCCTACAACAACCTTTGATTAGTAGATTTTGCTTTTCAAGGAAGTTGTGTTGTTCAATGATAATATTAATGGGTATTTATTCTTTTCTTATGAAAAGAACAAAAACGATATGTACATTTTTCCGTCGGTGAGTATATAACTACCCATATATACCGACAAAATCATTATACAAACTAGTATGTATTCTCGTACCTTGTACGGGTTTTTCTTAAATAAAATACTAATAATAAAATATTTTCAAATATATTTATTATCCGAGAAAAATAATTATGTAAATGTTTAAATATAAATTTTTGTTATAATCTGCGTAAAAAGATAAGACAATTATCATATAACTAATCAAGATCTTTTGAGGAGAAAGAATGATTCCCCCTCAAACGAATCAATAGGAACGGAACGTGAAACCTTTTCTATTATAGGAATGCATTTACTGATATAGCCTGTCCTCCCAGTGAGTAGAGCAGATTGAACAACAAGTGAAAGGTAACAAATGATTGAATTAATAATAATAACCAATTTGGCAAGGAGATTGCTAGAATTTGTATGATAGCATAAAAAAATATCCTATTGATTTTCATATCTATCATATCCAAAAATAAAAGATTGTTTAATAATGGGATTTTCTATCATATATTATAAAAACACGGATAAAAATTTATCATATCTAAAAATAAAAGATTATTTTAAAAAAAGGGTGGTGTGGTCCAATCGACATGTGTCGTTTAATAATTTTTTTAACCTCTGCTTTAGGTTATAGTTATGATAGTTCCCTTAACATGTATCAATTTTTTTTTAGATTTCTTGCTCGGTTCGATTAGTTAGAGCCAATCTATGTACGGATCGGGTATTGCAGAGGGCTATTGCTGGGAGCGACACTCCCAATTCAATTTTTTTCATGCATGTCGTCAGGGAGATTCGAACTTTGAATCTATGCATGAATTCATGATTGCCTTATTTGGAAAAGTAAAGAAAAAACAAAGAAAGAAAGAGTATGTTATGTGCCTTTTATGTATTTAAGAGGAACACTAGTGTGAAAGAGAAAAAAAAAATAGGTACTTACATGATAAATTATACTCCTAATTAGTTTAATGAGTGTGTATAATATAGATGAGTGTTGATTCAGACATTCAGTATACGATTGCTGATGACTTGAGAAAGAAATGCAGATAGGCGGAACTGTGAAAGGGACACCACTATGGCACTATAAAAGGAGAAGGACGAGTGTTGATTCAGGAGAAATTTGATGTTGGAATTTTAATGGTGCTTTTTAATTTGTTTTATTCATTTTATCAGATAAAACAAATTAGAATAACAGGATTAACAGCTTCTTTTTTTTCCAATCTGATGAACACGTATATATATATATACACACACAATATCCAATTCTCCTTGGATAATTTCTGTAAGATGTAACAATTCCTAATTAACGAAAGCTCATTATAATGCCTTCCTAATGCATCACTAATTCCCCTTGAGCATAGGTTAATATTCTAATCGACTTAACAGGAGTATTTTGGCAAGAAACTCAACCTGACTTTAGAATATGAAAATTTAACCCTGAATACTCGAGTCAATCAATACATGCACAATCTACAATTTCTGTCAGCATTAGACTCATTTTCACATTGCCCAGTCAGCTTAAGCTAATACATGCGCAAAGCACCAAATTCTGGATAGGCTGCAAATTCCATTAAGCTACCAAAGTTCCCAATTACAAAAACCACTATTCACTCTCAAATCCCTACAAGTCACCAATTGTCATGCTTTTACGCTTAATCATCCGAGCTATAATCACTAGATTCAGGAAGCAAAGGCACAGCAGCACAACAGAACGAGTCCTTATCCTTGAGGAGAACCTGGCTTCCATCTGAGTTCCACTTCAGATCAGTTACAGAAAAACAGGGCAATGGCACACTCACACAACACGCACCTGAGGGCGTCCACATGTAGAGGTGGGAGCTCCCTGTGCACAGAACAAGACGAGTGCATGTGGGGTCCCACGCAGCTGTTCGTATTGGATCCTTTTGTACCATGATCGCTGCAAGCTCAAGCTGACACATGTCCCAAATCCATAATGCAGTGGGCATGCTGTCGTTGCGAGTGCATATGTATTTGCTGTCGTTGCTCCATGTTAATAGACCTGCATAACAGTTTACAACGTTGTGAAACTTCCCTTTTACAGTCTTTCCTCAAATTCCTAGAAATTTTTTATCGATATTTCGGAGATGACATAGGTTAAGAACCTGATTAGAAAAGATCAAGATTTTATTTTTTTTAAGTTTTTTAAGTTTTTTTTTATAGGGTTTGTCTTTTTCTTTTTGGGGTAATAGTATCCAAAAACAAAATTCTTTAATCTATGGCCAAAGACCATTTTTTATGAATAAGAGAAAGAGTTTAGACAGAACATGAAGGGTTAAATTT
The DNA here is from genome assembly GCA_964016875.1 of Fallopia convolvulus. NCBI lineage: Eukaryota > Viridiplantae > Streptophyta > Magnoliopsida > Caryophyllales > Polygonaceae > Fallopia > Fallopia convolvulus. Next base: position 61,922,428 of record OZ024718.1, on the reverse strand, counting down.
TCTAGCATTTGTTTAATTGGTCAGTGTGTGAATGAAACATAATATGTAATCCCTAAATCAATTTTGGGTCCCTGACAAGACCATTGAAAAATTGTAATCAGGATTGGATAAAACAGATGTTGATACAACCCACTTTTCTAGTTTCCTTTCTGATACCTCAAATTTGAAAGGAGAAAAGAAAAATAAATGTAGTAAGCATGAGAGTATAGTTACCGCATCAAGCCTTGCAAGGTTATGTACAAGAATAGGTATTTTAGAGTCAACATATAGTCACCAAGTGAGGACTTACCAACTCCTTGCTTTGGATTTGGTTTGTCGATAGGCGGCTTCTGGAAAGGCAATGTCACTGGCATATCCATGACCTCATACCTAACTGTTGATTGTTCTTCCGGGGAGTTTTCTGGGACCACAACAGTTTCGAAAATGAATATACAGTAAAGACATGCATAGACATGAAATAAGCCTAGCAAGTCAAGAAAGTGTAGTTCATACAAAATTCGATGCAGATCAGAATTTTCAATTGCATAATTACGTAACAAATGAAAGAATTTGCAGAGTATGTCACACATTCACCAAAGCAAAACATAATGCAGTGAAATTCACTGTAGTATTTTTTTTGTAAGCCGGACTAGTTGAAGCCTGTTCTATGACTACATAAAATAAGATGGAATAAGTCATAAATCTCTTCTTTTTTTCATGTCTAGTAACTGAATGAATAAGAAAGAATGAAAGAAGCATTCTTTACAAGCCAAACAATCAAGAAAATATAAACTTTTAAATATTCTTACCTGCATTGCCATTTGAGTAATCTTCATTTAACGATAATCCAGAAACGTCTATTTGTATCGGTTCGTCAACTTCCTAACGCATTAGACAAAAGCAAAAAAAAGCATCTGAAATGATGGGAAAAAAGAAAGAAAAAAAACTTTACACATAGCAAATAAAGAGTGATGAAGACCTTAAATACAGCAGCAACACATGGTGCACGAACAGTTGAGAGGTGTGTAAATTCAGCAAATATTTTCCATGTGAGATGATTCAGTACTCTAACCATCTGGTCATAACTACCAATTGCAAGAAACTGACGACACGGAGACCATGAAACAGTTTTGACACCTAGGCCACTCTCATATGCTTGGTATTTGTGAAGGCATCTTCCATCTGGGGAGTAAATCAGAATCTGTAGAATGTTCATAACATCAATGTCCCAGCTAATATTTAATTGAATTTGTTGTTAAGATATTAAATCACAGGTATACAGAAGGTTGCATCATAATATCCTCCAGCATTTATCACTTCAACAGTCTTACCATAACCATGCGAGTATGCAACCATAGAGATCAAGGCAGATAGAAGAGGGCTTTCAAACCACTTCTTCAGCACCTTGACCCTCAAACAGCCTAAATTACAAAAAAGGAATTCTACACATAGTCCGACGTGGTTATGATTTACAGAATCAAGCTTACTACCACTACGCAGGAACTGTTCCTGTTATCCTGTAAATAATTTTCAGTATAGAAATTCCTAAATATGGTTAAAGTCCTATTTGCGCTTGATCATCCCACTTTGAGGGCCTCAACAATCTACATAAGAAGTATTGACCTCTAAAAGATGGGGATGACCATTTTTCCTTTGAAGCCACAAGTCCTCATCTAGCCAAGTTTACCATTTGTGTCCCAATTTGGACATCATACACTGCATTACAATGTCAGCGTACCCAAACATGATTTTCTTGAAAAATAACTATGCTGTTAAAGTACTTTAAAACAATTACCAATTTAATCCTACTAACCATATTTTCATTGACATCCTTATGATCTCCAATTATAGCCTTATAGGAGAAGAACAAAGACCGTTACCTTGTATTCGAGTGGTGAATCCCAGACCACAAGAGTACTATCATCCGGTGACCACTGAATATCGGCCAAGTCTAAGGTATCCACAGCAAATTGACCCATTATTTCCCAATTATGACAGGAAAGGAGATTCACATAATCCTTGCAATCACGCCTAGTGCAAATTGCAGCAAATTTTCCATCCTGAGTGAAAGAGACCCCCTTTGATGCATGCTTTGGCCACGGTAAATGCACACAAGCTGTGTTCACCAGTGACCACACTATTAGCCTCAACTGGAAATCAGATGTAGTGAGGATATGTCGACTGTCGGGGCTCCACCTGGCATAAGCAATACCAGCTGGACCCTCATCTATTTTGCAAGTCCATTCAGGCTGAGACAACGACCAGGCCTGGATCATTGGTCTCTTGTAAAGACCACAGAGGATGTATTCTGAATCAAGAGCCCACTCAATGTAGCTAATCTTATCCACACAAGAAAACAGCTGCACAACCTGCATATAAACACGAATTTCAAACTGTAATCCATCCTGTGGTGGAAAAAGTAGTGTTTGAACTCAAAAAACTCAAAAAAATGAGGCAAATCAAATTTAACTCACGAAAAGCATATACCACAACATGAACTAGCATTCTACCCTAAATGCAATTGCTTGCCAAAAGAAAACTAGCAGTGTTTACTTTATATTTTCCACCAAAATGAGAAGGCTAAAATTCAAATTATATATTATACCGAGAACAAATTTCCATACAAGTTGTCACATAACATTCAACAATGACAAAAACTAACTATTTTCAATTAATGGGCAATTTGAAATAATGATAACATGAAGCAGACAGAAGAACTTTTTTTTGTCAGTCTTACTCCAGCTCGTAAAACCTGCCAAATATACTTTTTGTACCGATCAATCCAAGAACATTGAAGAAATCCCCACCAACTAATTCCGTAATAATAACTTTGGTACAAATGCAAACTGGAAATCAATAACCAGTATATCCTTTCACAGGAGCAAGATTATGCCCCAAAAGATATGCCTATAACAAATGTTTTGCATTCACTGTAAATTGCGAAAATCAATTTCCCCGAAATCCAGCTCAGAATCTTCCTTTTAGGGTTTGAGGGAGAGTGAGAGAGGGGGGGGAGTCGAGGTGAAAGACGGACCTTGAGAGAGAGAGCGTCTCGAATGACGAGGCGGTAATCGACGGCGACCGCGAGGAATCGGGAGTTGGGAGAGAAGCAACAAGGACCCGTCTGCTTGTAAGGATCGGTGAACTCCATTGTTCTTGGAACGACAGATCTCTCAACAAATCTTCCCAAAAACAAAAAAAAAATCAACAAGACGAAAAGGTTCCTGATCTTCCCCCCTCTCTCTCTCAAATTGCGATAGTGTGAGCTGATGAACTCATGTGGGTAGGTATTAGGTAATGCTAGTAAGTTTGTGCTGCAGATCTGAAGATCGCGAAACCCAAACGGGAGAGATTGCTGGGTGGGGAGGGAAATGGTTTCAAAATAATTGAAACATATACTTTCGCTTTTGCATCTTCCGAAGAGAGTGTCCTTATTGGGTATTTATTTGGAGAAATGGAGTTACATGGGGTCTGTCGTCTGTGTCGAGACATTGCCATATTTACAATTTTCTATCTCTATATGCTTTAACGTGGTTTAAAAGTAAATTCAGCTTATTTCTCTATATGCTTTAGCGCACATTAGTAGAAACAAATTGACTAGAGCTAGAAGTTCCATACCTAGATTGGCCCGATTGGCAAGCATGAGAGTCGTGACGCAATTGGTTGTAGTCTTGCATGGCCGTGTGTGTTAGAGCATTGAGATCTTTTTTTTTTTTGATAGAGAGCATTGAGATCTTTGATTTATAATATATCGATCTTATCCTTGATAGGCGTATTAAGACTCATAAGAAATTTCGTCCTTAAAGTGGCGGGAGACACGCTAATATAGGCCTTGTAGAACACATCCTCCAATTTGGAGAAATATTTCAAAAGTGTCATAGAACCTTGTTTTAGCATAGCAATGTCCAACCTCATTTGAATTTGATGATCACTAGGCACAAAATTTTGGGTCAAGAGATAGACAACTTGATCCCAAGTTTCCACGGGGTCGAGGTAACGTCTATCACAATCATCCAAAAAGTGGTGCCGCCATACCCGCACCGCGCCTTTGAAGTGGAGCATCATGGTGGCGACCCATTCATTCTTGTCCAACTTGCAGTACCTCAAAGTGTACTCCATGGCCTGAATCCATTCAAGAAAAGTAGTGGGATCATATTCACCCAAGAAAGGTTTGATTTTGACTTTGACCTCATGATGGTTTACCCGAGGTGCCTCATGGGCGCCACGGTCATCATCACGGTGTCGGCAACCATGGTCCCGGGGTGATGGGGACCTAGCCAAGTCATCATCTCGAAATCGTTGGTCCTGACCTTGTGCTCGATGTCTAGCAAGACACGACGAGTCACAACGCGCAAGACCATGGCCACGCGTTATATTCGACAAATTGAGCACCAAAATTCAAGTGGTATGTTTGAAGAATGGATCGTAAGTACTCTTCGAACTATGAATTGTATTATTATATTTTAAGTTCCAAACTTTCAAAATTAGTTTTTTTTTCCACTTTCTAGTTGAAGAAACCAAAAGAATCCCGCCAAGATGATCCAACTTTCATGAGGAAAACGTTTCAATTAACCATGTGCAGCCAATTTTGAAAAATGCGAAAAAATGTCTAGATAATGTTGCCCCACCTCACATGCTGGTGATGCTGCTAGACCAGGAGAAAGGAGTCATATGAAGGATCCCAAGTAGGTTCTCGCACAATAGGGACATCTTAAGATCCATCATTTTGTGCTGATTTGAATGTAGATGAATATGAGCAGGAGTACATCAATGATGAACTTGCGTCATAAGACCATCCTAAGAACGAAGATGGCAAAGGTGAGAAGGAAAGTCATTGAGAAAAAGAAAAAGGGGTACGAAAAGATCATGACCGACAACCAAGCGATAAAAGAGTTGCTTGAGAAAAACATGCTAGAGAAAGTAAGGTTTGTCTCCAAGATGGAGCATTACACCTCAAACAAACTAGAAATCCAACGCCAACATGATGAAGATAAAATCATGCTCACGAGCCTTGATTCTATAACTGATCAAATGGATTGTAAATTCTTGAAGATGAGAAAGACGAAAATCTTGTAGAGAAAATCTCACGAGTCGCAATCACAAGTATCAGTCCCTGCATTTGGTTACGATAATGTTAATAATCTTAACCAATTTTTAAAGTGGTTTTGAGGCTACCTTTCATTATGAAAATTTCGATAGTACATTTTCACTATTTGGATTTAGATGAAGTGGTGGTTATGGAGGACCTTCATATGTTGGAGGAAGTAATCAATTTGGAACAAGTAGTGGTGAACCTTCCCATGAGGGCAATCAAAGTGGCCGATCTAGGAGGAATGATGGTTACTACAGAAATGATGTTAATCTTTTGGAATATTAGACTATGTTTATGTTAATTTGAATTCATCTATGTTGTTGTTTATGTTCTTCCATTTCACTTTCTAATACTCTTTTTTCATAGCTTGAAATTTATTTTTAGTATGGTTTTTATTGAGGCTATCAATAAATTACTCCATTTTAGTATGGTTGCAATAATATAATTTTGTAATTAAAAACATTATGAATAATGCATTTCTATAACATATTAATTAATTATTACATGTTAAAATCACAATCAAACAATAAGAATATGTGTGGGTTCTACCATATAACCTACCAAAATGAGGAGCCAAATTTGGCCTCCATGAACAAAAAAGGCCATGTTGTTTTCTTGAAATTAGTGTAAATGCCTTAGGACATGCTCAATGGTGAGCCCCATTTTTATTTTTATTTTGATTAGGTAAGAATTCGGTTTACCGGACAAGCCCAGTAGACCGAGAGGCCGAGTGAACGGCAGTCGGAAACCGACTCAAGACAACCTGAAGCAAATAAAAAACACGAAAGAAGTACAACAATCGAAAAAGACACTAGAAATAAAGGAAAAGTGGGCGAAGTGAGGGGCTAAAGAGAGGCGTCTTTAGCATTCTGGTCAAAGTGGACAACTAGGTTGAAGTGGACTACAGACGTTGCCCCCACCGGAATGAAGGATCTTCAGCAGGCTCAAACGTCCAGGCGACCTCGCCAATCACAAATGAGCCACACCCAAATCCAGAGCCAAATCTCGACATTGTACAAAAACCGTGCAAGGGTCAACCGAAAAAGGAAAAAAAAAAGCGAGAAAGGTGCGGGGGGTAAAGCACGACTCGAACTACATCCAAACTCTGTTCCCGAATGCGGAGAGTACATCCACCAAGCTTAAGAGCAAAAGTCAAGTTTCAAGGGAAATGTGTGCATGAACGTCACACAAGAAATGGCCAGAATTACAACCTGGAAAAACACAGTTCTGACTCGAAAGGCCCACAAAGGGCGAAAAACAAACATTCATAAAGAGATCGGATTTCTTGGCAGGAGACGACTAAAATCTAAAATCTAACGATTGGTCTCACAAAAATAAGCACTAAAGGAAGATTTACAACAAACAGGCCTAAAACCAATTTCCAAAAAGGAAAAGAGGCTGACAAAGGTCTATTTTCTGTCTTCACCAAGAATGGTGAACACTTATCAATCGAAAAAGCGGCAAGGTCACAAGCCTTCAGCAAGCAACACATATACAATAAGAACCGTCGGTCGATCGTGATCGACAACTAAAAAGAAAGAGTCTCAAACAAACCATGCTGAATTCATTAAACCTAATTTCCAAAATCAAACACATAATAGCCCGAAAAATAGATAAACTTCATATTCAAGATCTATGATCACAAGATCAAGCATAAATTGGCAGAATTAGTCTAGATTCCATGAGTAAGAGTAGGCAAAACCACAAATTAATTTCAGACAAATCTCATTAGTGGTTTCCTCAACCAAAATTGATGTCTTTAAAACTTAAAAGATCACACATCAGCCTACTCGGCCTTAGATGAGATCATAGAAATTGAGATTTATTGCCTTATCGGCTTTGTTTAATGCCTTCTCGGCTGGGTTGATGCCTTCTCGGCTTATTTAACTTGCTTCCTTGCCCTTGGCTTCTTCGATGAGAGGTCGAGATCCAACTCAGGTTCACCCTCATCGTTCACACAAGGGCCAATTGAAGCAAAAACCATAGTTCGACTTGGAAGTTCTGAAAAACACCAATTTTCGAGTGGAATTTGGCACAAAATTCTAATTTAGGGTTGGGTTTCTGAGATGGGAAATTTCCATTCATATTTCTTTCAATAGTTTGAGATGTGGGGTTTCTTAAATTCAGACTGTAACTATGAATAGAAAATGGAATTTGGCAGAGGAGGCATGGTGATAAGGTTGGATAAGTGGAGGCGGCGTTTTCTCGGATTCTCTCTCTTATCTATCGAGAGCTTCTCTCTCTAAGGTCTTTGGATTTTTTTCCCTTTAGGATATAAACAAAATTTCAATGGTGAGCCCCATGATTTCCATAAGCTCATCAAATGTCATTATTTTACTATTTTTCCTTTTTTTCACACCATTCGTAATCTTTCATCCTTTTTTCACAATCAAGCCTTCCCAATTGTAAGCGGTGAGCCCCATGAGCCTCTTTTTTCATTTTTCTCATTTTCCAACAATTATTTATTTCTCTACACACAATTATAAATATATCCTCATTCTTTATTATTGTTTACTAGTTTTATTAAATGACACTTTTAATTAATTTATTAAAATTTCTAGTATTATTATAAATTTTATTTTAAATTGTATTTATTATAGTTAATTAAGTGAATATTAATTAAGAGCATATTCGAATAAGGAAAATTAGTAAAAAAAAAAGAAGTAAGGGTAGACATAAAAAAAATTCATATTTAATTCAACAATGAATAAAAAATATACAAAACTAGCGTCTATAGATAGTTAAAAAAAATAATGAATTTTGGTGTAATTTTTTAAAGCTAAAACAATGGGGAATGTAAAATATATTTTCTTACCCTAAAATAACCCAAAATATAAATTAAATTTTAAAATATTTGAAATATATACAAAATTAGTCTCTATAAATAGAATAAAAAATTATGAATTTTAATATAATTATTTTTTTTATATATAATTAAAACTAGTCCAAAATACTGTTTTCAGTTATTTATAATCAATAGCCAAGAATAAATATTAGTCGTTGATTATGTGTCATGTGGCACATAGTGAGTGCAAAATGTGGCTCTTGAGCCCCATTTGCACAGATCGAAATTTAATATTGAAAACATTAATCCAACCAAAATTTACATATTTTATTATTTTTCCCCATGAGCACCCCATGATCTTCCCAAAAAGTAATCAATGGGCATGCCCTTAGAGCATCTCCCCCGTAGTGTGAAATACCCAAATATAGCCTAGCACCATCCCCCCATAGGGTATATACCCACTTTTCAAAAAAAAATGGCCTATGTGATTTTGGGGCCAAATTTAGCCTTCATATTTGCTAGGCCATATGAGTGGGTCCCACCTTTTCATGGTGGGCCCTCTCACATTTTTTATTTTTTTTTGGTTGTGATTTAATGTGTAAAAATTAATTAAAACATTATAAAAGCATACTATTTAAATGTTTTTAATTATAAAAATTGTATCATTGTAATGGTTTCGTTACAACGTTTCATACTAGCCTAATATTTAATATATAAATACAGAATATTATTTTGTATTTAAATAAACTAATTTATTAATAGTCTCGTTAAAAACCATACTTGAAAATAAATTTCAAGCTGGGCAAAAAGAGTACAACAAAATGAAATGCAAGAACATAAAAAACAACATACGATAAATCCAAATTTAACATAAACATAAACTAATATTCCGGAAGATTAGCATCATTGTCGTCGTAGCCATCATTCCTCTTTGATCGACCACTTTGATTACTTCCTCTTGCATGTGAAGGTCCTCCTTACCCACCACTTCATCCAAATCCAAATGGTGGAAATGTACTATCGAAATTTTCATAGTGAAAGTTAGCCTCAGAACCACTTTGGAATTGGTTCAGATTAGTAACATTACCGTAGCCAAATGAAGGAGATTGAATGAAAGTGAAGTGATGAAAATGAAGGGGATTTTATGCATGTATTTATAGACTTTTTTTTTTGAAATATAGCCGTTATTAACAATTATTATAATAATATTTTTTTGAAATATAGCCATTATTCACAATTATTATAATAATAATTTTTTTAAATATAGCCGTTATTCACAATTATTATAATAATATAATTTTGAAATATAGTCGTTATTCACTATTATTGTAATAATATTTTTTTTGAAATATAGCCGAAATTCAAATTATTATAATAATAATTTTTTGAAATAAAATATAATAACAATTATTCAAACTAGTCGTTATTTTGGAATATGTTAATAGCGGAAAATACATAGCGGAAGAGTAAAACTAGCCGTTAGAATTAAATATTTATAATTTTAGCCTATAAAATTTGGCCTACGGTGAGAGTAGAATTTTTTGGGCTTAGGCTAAAATGGCATCAAATGGGTATATTCCCCAATTTGGTAGGCTAAAAAAATATGGTCTTTGGCATATGGGGGGAGATACTCTTAGTGTCTTACCATGGGTGCACCCCATAGGCTATATTTAGCTTAATTTATAGCCTATGGTGGGAGATGCTCTCAAGTACAACCATTGACCTATGCAATGTGTCAGTTGCATAAAACCAATTAGCAAGGACTTATATAGAAAACAAGTTTTCTTAGAATTTTTTCATGCTTGACGTCATGCTTTAAGGCCAACTAGCCCAATAGACTAGGGCCCGAACCGAATTGCTCTAATACAATGTTAAAGATTTATGGATTAATATAATGTGGGGTTCCACACATTTCTCTAAGGCATAATTAGGGTTGTCAATGAGTTGGGTTATGGGTGGGTGAAGCACTTCCACCACCCGACCCGCAAGTTAAAACGCCTTACCCGACCCACCCGTCACCTGTGAAATGTTCTACCCGTCACCCGTCACCTGATATCCGTCTTTTTAGTCATGTTTTCAAGGTGTGTTTTTGTGTGTTTGAGTCTTTTTCTTTGGTTTTGTGTTTTGTTTTGAGTCGTTTGTGTAGGTTTTCGTATTTCCTTAAGATATGGAGTCTACATAAGCTTTGGTGGTGTTTTTATAGGTTTAGGAGCTGTTTGGAGCATATTTTAAGGAGAAGATGAGAAACCAATGGAAAGCACTTTAAGAGAGATATGAAGATCAAGTTTGAGCCATGAAGGAAGTTTAGAGACCCGTTACCGTGCCGAAGGAAGAAGAATCAAGGCAAAAGGAAGGCTAGCAACCCCTCTACCGAAGCAATAACGAGCGAGTTTTCACAATGCAGGGGGTCGTTACCGAGGTACACAAGGTCGGTAACGAGGTGTTCAACAAAGGAGGAAAAGTTCAGCAAATCAGAATTCTACCGACCCTGACGGGGTCGGTACCGAGGCTTCCGTGTCGGTAGGGACAACAGAGTCGGCGCAATTAAAGACCTTTTTATCCCATATCTTTTTATTATTAGATAGTTTTAAGGGATATGTCTTTTAGAAGATTTATTTCCTTATAGATAGATTAGTTTTCTCTATAAATACTCTTGTCCTAGTTTAAGTTTTCTTATCATTCAAGTTAGCTTTAGGGTAGAGGAGAGAGAAAGGAGGTGTGTGAGAGAGAGAAGAAGAACGAGTTTGCTTAGAGAACAAGTTTTGCTTGGATTTGGTTGTAAGCTTTCTTTTTAATTCAATTGCTTTGTTTTAATTATGATTAGTGAGTAGTCTCTCTCTCTAAGGTTGGGGTTAAACCCAACAATGGTTATGTATGCTTGCTTTTGATCATGTTGTGATTGTTTTTATTGCATGAATCTATTCTCTTGTTCTTAAATCCTTGAAACGAAAGTTGATAGGAAATTCTCATTCATAGTTGAAGCGAAAGCGGAAACTTTGGATCAGAATAGTCAATTAGGGTTTTGAAGCGAAAGTTGATCAATCCTAGTTGAAGTAGAAGAGATAGAACAAGTTTATTAATTTAGCGAAAGTTGATTGATTTACTTGCTTAGTTGACGAAAGTTGACGACTTTATGTGATAAAGGCATGATCTATATGTTTCATTGGCATATGTGTGCATAATTGTTGTTGTAGGGATACCAAAACCATAGATTTTCTCTCTATTGATAAAATACCTACCTTTGTTGATTACTTGCGCCCTAAGTAAGAACAAAACTTGATACTGACTTTCTCCCGTGGACGAACCTGACTTCGCTATACACAGCGGGGTCTTGATTATAAATTTATTTGTTGTCAAGAAACCATCTCAACAGAGTCAAAGATGGATTACAAAACAAATCCCATAACACAAACCCGAAATGAGTTATATGGGTGACTTCAAAGGCCCATACATATCAGAAATTATGGGCTGAAACGGGTTATACATGTGGTTTAGGTGAAACGGGTGATGGGTCAGTTGACGTGTCGGGTTATTGGGTGATAAAATCTCACCCTTACCCGACCCATAACCCGTTTCGCCCGTCACCCGAACCGCCCGTCACCCGCTTTGATTGGGTTTTTACCCGTTTATTTTGAAAGGGTTAAACGGGTGGGTTGGTTATCCGTGGGTAATTGACAGCCCTAGGCACAATCTAATATTGTTTCATTATAATGCTAAGGCACAATCTAATGTTGTTTTGATTATAATCCTAACTCCTAATGGCACAATCTAATGTCGTTTCATTATAAGGCATAATCTAATGTTATTCTATTTTGTATAAGAAAACCAAATGAGATGAAACCTTACTCTGCCATCTTATTTAACCGGATGTGAAAGAAAATGTATCAAGTATCCAACATTAAAAATTATAAGATAATTGCCTATATATAAGTTATATATAAGTTATAAGATAATTAGAGATTATACATAAGTTATATATAGGCAATTATCTTATAATCTCCAATGTTGGATACATTTTCTTTCACATCCTGTTAAACAAGATGGCAGAGTAAAGTTTCATTTTATTTGATTTTCTTATACAAAATAGAATAAATAAAAAAATTTGTGACTATATTTGAAAAGTCAGATAATCACACTCATTTTTTTTTAATCTCAACTCCAAGTAAATCCGGATCAAATTCATTTATGTAAAGGTATTATTGTGTGCAAGTCAATTCATATGTGATGGTTGTACAAATGTACAATATTGAATAAAAATAAACAATAATTTGCTATACTTTTACGATTTTTTTTTTTTTTTTTTGGTCGAAAGAAATTTAGGGTGAGAGGATGGTGCCCCAGTCCAAGGTCAGGGAAGACCCAAGGGCTCAAAGAACTCTTACAAGGGGATTTACATTTGCCTCACCTCAAAGAGACTAGTGGGGAATCGAACCTGCGACCTGTCAGACCCAATTCCTGTCTTGCTCCACTAGACCAACCCCTTGATGTTATACTTTTACGAATTGGGTAGGGGCAGAGGGTGCCTATGGAATACATTTGTCTTGACACAAAATGGGGCACACATTTTTTTTCTATTATAATCAAAATCCTAAAAAATGCAATTTAACAATCAACCCAGATCTTTGAACTTTTCATCAAGGACAAAAAAAAGATACCCATGAGCCATTTTCTATATAACCCTCACATTGGGCAACTGCAAATGTCATCTATTTATAAACTTGTCAAATTAGCAACAAAACAAGAGTTCTAATTATGTTAAAAATTAAAGTAGGACCAACTTCCAAACACAAAACAATGATTAACCCCTCCATTAACGCTCAATCACAATTTGGAACACAGGAATACAGGATTAACCCACCGAGAATTTTACTGCAAAGGGAACTGATCAAGCCAATACAACCCATGATTTGATCTTATTTCCTCCTCAATCCTCATTCCATAAAAAACCAAGTTCTGCTCTGTATTCTTCCAATCTTGACATCCTCTGTGCTCCTCTGTACATGTATATGGACAATTGCGAGATAATCCAAAAATGTGGGTGCCCATAAACTAGAAACTTGCCAGCTTGGTAATAATCGACCCTGTCAACAGGCAACCTTGACAACTTCATCTCTCCCATCCACACATTTGTGTGATATCTCCTTGATTTGAGCCGTTCAAATCCGAACTAAAGAATATCTACCTTCCGATTTCTTCAATCTTTCTAAGGACTTCCTTTGCAGGCGGTCTAAAAGAAGGAGAGGGCGAGCAACAAGAAATTGCTAGCTGGACCAATTTAAGAACCCGGTCTTCTGTCACCGGTCTTTGATCACTCCTTTGATTCATAACTATGTCAGGATGGTATAAGTCGGTTACCCTACGGTGAAGCACTGCACTTCTGACAACATTCGGAAGATATATTTCCTGAGAATTTAAAGGGTTTTCACTAATAGGTTCTTTTCCAGTAAGTAACTCCAATAAGACCACCCCAAAACTGTATACGTCTGTTGACTCGGAGACGTCCTTTGTCTTCATGAGCTCTGGAGCTTTGTAGCCTTGCAATGCCGAGGTCTCTAGCATTTCCTGGCCAGCTGGCGGGTTGAGGAGGAGGTGAATGCCATAGTCTGATATGTATGGCTGGAGATTTTGGTCTAACAACACGTTCTTGGATTTGAGATTGCCGTGTATTATTGGTCTCGGCAAGCCCATGTGTAGATGGTCTAATCCCTTTGCTATACCATGTGCTATTTTGTAGATAGTGTCCCATTTATGAGATTCTATACTGTTACCTGCTCATTAGAACATAGTTCTCCATTCAGAACAAGCATTCAAAAGCTCAAATAATCATCCTACATATCCAGTTCAGCTTTGGGTTTTCAATTTATAGTTTTGAAACATTTCTATGTTCTTACAGTTATCAAAATAATCATTTTAGAGCATGTTACATTACAGGAGTCATCTTAATCCTCAAATTTGGCAAATTTAGAAACCACAAAAAAAAAGAAGAAAAAGTTATTTCTAAGAATCTGTAGAGCTAGAAACTTAAATGGAACAACTGCAATATGCACAAAAACAAATAAAATCAGCTCATAGCCTAAAAAAGTGAGCCAAAAAAGTAAGATGACAGGGAAGATTTCATAATGGTACAGGTATTGAATTCTTCAACCACTCGGCTCTAATAAGCTGTAATATGCATGAAGACTGCATCTTTAATGCTAAGCTGAGTTGTTTGGTTTTATTGTTTTGAGTAGGAAATGAAAGAGAAGGGTGTTGATAGCGAAGTATGAGAATAATAAAGTCGAAGAAAGGGATGTGGTTGAAGCCTGAATTACAAGAGGATGGCAAAAGTTGATTTCAGCCATTTTAAAATTCAGGTCCACAAACAAAATCCCAAAAACAATGAAGAAAAGAAAGCGGAATTGAATGCCTAGAACTTTTAACATGCTTTGCTTTTAAGGTATGGACCAGTTACACTTCACATAGAGTTTCATACAGGGAATCGAAGTAGAAGACATGAACAAGTCTAACAAAAGAGAAAGAAACGTGACCACAAGACTCGTGTGTTGAAAGGAGATTGGAGAAGAAGAGGATGATAGTAAAAAGCAGTCAATTCACATGGTGGCCATTGTGTTTGTTTGGATTTTCAAGTCTGGGAAGACTGAAGAAAGAGAAAAGGGATTACTCAATAAAGTCTCATAAGTAAAAAAGCTGTCTTAATTGAGCCTGAATTTAAACCCAGATCCCATCTGAATTATTTGGCAGAAGTAAATGCTGGCAGATTCTGATATCTTGCAAAATTAAGCTACCACAAAATTATCGCTGTTATTTGCAGGTGTTGTAATGAAAACTGTGTCATCATTCCAAAAACACACACATTAATCTTTGAACTTTCACACGCTAAATGCAACAAAATTGATACTGAATCAACCTCAATTTTGAATCCAATTTCTCGTTTAGACTCCTAACAAACTCCATTTGAAGGTGTAATCGAACAACAAATTCGATTTTGAATCATATGAAACACAATTTCATCATTTCACACACGGCAAAATTTGCAGCCACCAATTTCACACAAGCTCATTCTCGACTTTCCATAGCAGCAAGCAACGAGAAGAAAAACGCAAAAAGAGGAAAGGAAAGGAGAACAGAAACAGTTGATATATAATTAGTTGAATGATGAATGAATTTTTGCTCAGCAATATTTTACCTCTAATGAAGTGAGAGAGATTGCCGCCATGAAAGAAGGGATGAACGAGGAGCATCTCCCCCCTGGGCCCCACATATACCGCCCTCAACGGCACAAGATTCGCGTGCGAAACCGCACCAATGGCCCTGACAGCGGGGCCCACGGCCTCCAGGCCGGCGGCGGCGACACTGCACGCCGGGCGAAGGAACCTGAGCGTCATCACCTCCGGCGCCGACGAGCTCCCGGCGGCGGACCTCAGCACGGTGGCCTCGTAGAGCGTGCCGTAGGAGGACTTTCCGATCACCTCGCCGGGGGCGTCGAGGATGTCGGAGACGGTGAGATCGGCAGCGCCGTCGAAGCGGAGAAGCTCCTCGGCGGCTGGACCGGGCGCGGGATGGTGGAAGAGCTCGTCGGAGTGGGAATGCGCGGTGGTGGAGCGGCGGAGCTTGGATCTGGTGCGGAGGAGGCGGGTGATGAGGAGGAAGAAGAGGAGGGAGAAGAGGAGGGAGGCGAAGAGGATTAGGAGAATGAGCATCATCAGCTTGTTGTCGTCGTTGTTGGATTCCATTGACGTGCTGCTTCTTCTTCTTTTTCTCCTCTGTTTCTGTGTTTCTTTCTGGTGGAGGGGTTTGTTGCATTAGTCAAAGCGGGTATCACGGAACAACAATAGATAAACAGCATTGCACTGTGGAGTGTTAAGTGTGTAGTGAGATTTTTCGTTTCCTTTTTTCTTTCCTTGTGCCAAAATTGCTTAAAATTATCCATGTACTTTCTCCCAAAATCACTACCTATATTTTTGTATGGAGTTAATAATCTTATGGTGTACAAGTGTGTAGTGATATTTTTGTACGGACTATCGTCACTTACCTTCCTACCCTTTTTGTTCTAATTCCTTCTTTTCACTAGTTGTATTTTCTTTACTTGTCTTTGGTTTGCTTTTATCGGTCCTAGTCGTTTTTCGACTGTCGTTTATTCGGCCTCTCGATTTTAACAGGCTTATCTGCTAAATCGAATTCTTACCTACTCAAAAAAAAAAAAAACGGACTATAACGAATTTAAATTTCAAGTATACAGTTTCTGATTTCTAAGATAACAACAAACTATAAAAAGTGATCCAAACAATAAAAATGGGCATAATGTATATATATATATATATAAACTAGTTGTACCCGTCGTGCCTTACACGACTATGACTTTACATTTTTTAGATATATTATAAAAAGATATTAATAAATAAAAATATAATATAAAATTTAATGTAAGTAATTTATTGCCTATAATATGTATAAAAATTATTTTGTTTTTGAAATCAAATTAAACAAATTAAATCTAGATTATTAAGTTTAAAATTGAAGATAAACATAGATTATTAAGATAAAATAATCTACATTACTCTTTTTCCTTGACAATATTTCATAATCAGGTTTTACTTGTTATACTCGTTGTGTCGTGCATGACTATATGGATTTAATACTTCATTAAGTTGAGTCAATATAATGTGAGGTACAACTAAAGTTGTTAAAGTGAGTCCAATATAAGTTCGATAGATTAATGATAATTTATTTATGAAAAAGTATAAATAAAAATTATTTTAATTAGAATCATTAAAATTTATAAATGTTTTACAAAAATAATTAAATAGCTAAAAATAATTTAAATTCTATAATTTTTTAATCAAATTCAATTCTTTATTTTTCAATAAAAAGTTAAAAATATAATTAATAAGAAAAGATAAAAAATATGAATGAATATAGAATTTTTTTAAAAATAAAAAATCTTTTATATTAACATAAATAATCCAAAAAGGAAATTAAGGAAAAGATAATATAATTTCTTTTATAAAAATTTAATTTAGGCAAGTAATTATATAAATATTAAAAAAATTATTTTTTTATCTAAATTTTTTTTAAGATAATTTTTTTTTGATTTTTATAAAAATTAGATAGATTTTTAGAAAATTTAAAAGAAAAAAATATAAATAATAAGAATACAAAATTACTTTTTAAATATATGGTGGGGCCAGAATTGTTCTGGTGACTCGAAAAGGTTTGGATTTAATATATAGTTATAGATATATAGATGGATATTTCAAAGATATTATCATTTATATAGATATTTTTATTTCAAAGATATATATGTGACCACATGTACATATTTTTCTTATATTTTTGTAATTTATCTTTTACAAATATGATAAATATAATGTCCTTTTTTTATCTATATTGGTAAAATATACTAATATTATTTTATATTTATGTTTATTTGGAGATAGATTTATTTGGAGATAACATTTTTGCTTAATTAACTATAAAAAACTATTATTTTAATAAAGGTGTGATGTGGCGCTGGTGGCAGAAATTGCTTCGGCTTTAGTTATTACTTATTAGTAATAAATTTAATTTAGGCAAGTAATTATATACATATTTAAATTTTTTAATTTTTTTTATCTAAATTTGATTTAACATAATTTTTTTAATCTTTTACATAAATAGGTAAAAGGATAAATATAAATTAAATTTTTTTAATTTTTAAATAAAATTCGAATTAAATTTTTCCAAATATGAAATATAGTGGAATGTTAGTTTTAGATAGAAAAAATTAATAGTAAAAATATTTTCCTACCTTATTATGATAACAATCTATCATTATATATTAAAAAATCTTATGTTTTATTTTTCCTTTCTTTTAATTTTTTATTAAATATATTAGAACGTTGGTTTATAGATTTTTAGAAAATTTAAAAGATAAAATTATAAATAATAAGAATACAAAATAACTTTTTAAATATAAGGTGGGGCCAGAATTATTCTGGTGGCTCGGAAAGATTCGGATTTAATATATAGTTATAGATATATAGATGGATATTTCAAAGATATTATCATTTATATGGATATTTTTATTTCAAAGATATATATGTGACCACATGTACATGTTTTTCTTATATTTTTTTAATTTATCTTTTACAAATATGATAAATATAATGTCCTTTTTGATCTATATTGCTAAAATATACTAATATTATTTTATCTTTATGTTTATTTGGAGATAAATTTTTACAAATATTGTTTTATCTTTATGTTTACTTGGAGATAAATTTTTTGCTTAATTAACTATAAAAAACTATTATTTTAATAAAGGTGTGATGTGGCGCAATGTGGTGGTAGAAATTGCTCCGGCTTTAATTATTAGTAATAGATCTCACTTTAACACCTCACTTAAAAATTAATCATTTTAACACCTTATTTCTGGATATGTTCAATTGAACACTTAAAGTATACATATTGGGACCTACAGAGTATCAAACATCTAGATGCTGCGGAAAATAACCCAATCATTGGGGTGTCGTAAACGCGCGCTGACGTGTACATGTGACATGTAAAACTGGGCCTTGAAGGCAAATTTGTCATGTTTTAAAACATTTGTGTAATTGTCGCAATTATCATCAAAAGAGTCATCTTCCCCATGTATCTCCCATATTCAAGAAAGGCTCTAACTAAAATCTGATTTTAGATCATGTTAAACTACAATCATACTTATTTCTTGAATAAAAGTTTAGATCTATATTCTACATGTTCACATCTTCAAAAACTCTATACATACCTCCTCAAATGATGTTAATTTTGCATCCAATTTTCAGATCTAAAATCCAAACTCCATTAAAACCCTTTTGAAGCATTGTCTTTAAATTTTCAACCTTTTTCTTTAATCTTTCCCTCAAATTAAGGCCAGACTTGGATTCCTCAACTTCAAATTAATAAAAAAAAGTTTAATTTCCCAACCCAATTCGTTATGAATTTGATTGTGTCATTATCAAACTTCAAAAGTCGAGCCCATCCCACAACGTTAGACCCTCCCACCAGGAGCCACGACCGCTTGCGCTCACCACTAGGATCCTCCTCCGACCACTTATACCCCACCACTCACCCACAACCGTTCCTTCGTGCTACAATTAGGAGTCGCCGTCCACCTCGTGGTTCTCACTGAGCCACCATTGTGCCCAGATCCATCCCCTTAGAGAAGGAGGGTATTTTGATATTTTAAATTTAAAAAATCAGTATATTTTGTAATTTTTTATTTTAGTATATTTTAGAAGGAGGGTATTTTGATTTTTTTGTTCCTAAAAAAAAGTTTGCCATTTTTAATTTTTAATAATAAGTGTGTTTTGTTATTTTTAATTTATAAAATCCAAATCAACAAATAATAAACTCCCTCGCTCTCTCAAAAGAGAGTGAAATATACACATAATGCTACATCAACGCTCATGTATTCAACAGGTCCCAATATGTATAGTTCAATTATCCAATCGAACATTCTCAAAAGTGAGGTATTAAAGTGACCAATTGGTCAAAGGTGAGGTGTCTATATATGTATTTTGCCAATAAAAATGTTCATCTATGTATGTGACCATTACACCTATAATCTTATGACTGAGATAATTTGGCTTACTATCCTCCTTTGTAATCAACTTAGTAGCCGAGTGAGTTGAAAACCACCCAATTTTACTTGGTATCGGGATAGTCTGTATGGAATCACATTTTGCAGAATCGGGGTAGACAAATATCCATTGAACCTATGTGGATCAGATACGTTCCAAAAGCTTGTCAACATTCCATTGTTTGTCACTTTTTCCTCTAAATTAGCGTTAATCATCACATCACACACTTTTAGCAAAGGCTGATTGGTAATCCAAGGGTCTTTTTAGAGCCTAACTGTACTACCATCTCCAACTTGCCATTTAGACCACGAAGGAAAGTGTTTTTGTAATTTCGTCAAATTGTGTCATTGTCAGGACACATTTTCTTTGCATTTGTATTCAAGTATACTTTGTCCATGCAAGTATTTAGCAAAAACAATCCACACTCAAATGTTGTTTGGTTCTAATATAATTTTCCACAACAATTTCATTTGAAGCGCCTGATTCATTGTCTTTTACTTTCTTATCAAGTCCACCTTTCGCCTTGGAGGTGCAAATCTTATCCGAACCAATTAGCAGATCATGACTATGCCCTTTACTCCAAACGAGCTTTTTGTTTATGTCATCTACTGCAGTTAGTTTTGACTAATGTAGCATAAAACTTTGCATTGTAAAATTCGGTTTGCCAGCTAGATTGGCCCGAATTAGAGTTGCTCGACTTGCTTATGACAAACTATTTGCCCTCCATTACATCAATTGATGTTCATTAGAGGATATCACATGTTGGAACGTGTGTTTCGTCATGCGACCATTAATAATCTGGCAACCTAGGTATTTTTCCAATGAACATGTGTACTTGATATTTAACTCTTGACTTATTTGTGATCTAGTTAATGCCTCAACACCTTTAGTTGTCTGGAACACGAATTTGTTGAAATTGACTTTCTGGCCAAAAAATCGCACAATATTCATCTACGATAACTTTAATTTTCCTACATGCTTAAATAGATGCCTTGTAAAAAATCAATATGTCATCAACAAACGCAGGAAACGAAATAACATCTCCTCCCTTGGAAATTTGAAACACAATTTATCTTTTTTGACAATGGCATTCTTGAGCAAGTCGTCTTGCTAGCAACATTGCACCTAGAATAAACAATATTGGTGAAATTTGGCCCCTTTGCCTTAATACGCGTTCTTTGTTGGTTCATTATAAATAAGAATCGAGAAAGATACTGTGTGAACACAATCCTTAATCCATTATATGAACTTTTGGCAAAAACCATACCTAAGGAGGACACCATGAAGGTAATCCATTCAACTCTATCATACGCCTTCTCCATATCTAATTTGATTGTCATCCATCCTTTTTTTTGCCTTTGCGTTCTCCAAATCAGTGGAAAATTTCATGCACAATAAGAACACTGTCTTAAATAGCTCGATTGTTCACAAATGCACCTTGTAATGGGTGAATTATTTTGGGCAAAACTGATTTAAGTCACTCTGCTAGAATTCTCGCAATTATTTAATAAATAGTAGAGCATAAACTAATTGATTTGAAATGATTCGTCAAATTCAAATTATCATTCTTAGGAAGTAGATCAATAAATGTGTGGTTGATTTTTCTTAAGAGATGACCAGATTAAAAAAAAGTTTGGATGCTTTGTTAACATATTGCCCAATAATATGCCAATATTTTTTTTATAGAACTCAATTGTCATCCCATCCGGTCTCGAGGACTTGTTCTTTCCAATTCCGAATACCGACTTTTTTATTTCGTCATTTGTTACCGGTTTTGTTAAGAAGACATTTTCTGTTTGATGAGTTTTCTTAGAGAGGAGGTTCAAATGATGTTGTAGTAGTGAGTCATTTATAATTCCTTTCATAAAATGCGTCATGTAATCATTCCTTATCTCGCGTCGAATATTGTCGTCTCCTACGATAGTGGTCCCCTCATTTGTTTAGATACTTTTTCTCCATTTTTTATTTGTTCTACTCGTGGCACTTCTATGAAAGTAAGCATTATTGAAGTGTGAGAGTATAACGTGTTTACTCTTAGCTTTGGAAGTTAATCTCCGTGTGTCTATTAAGTCTACATTTACTAGTTTGTAATTGTAGTAGCTTATCATCCACTTCTTTCACTTGTCTTAAAATGTTCGCTAAGGTTATTTTGTTCCAAACTTTGTTTTTTTCTTTAAGGAGTTGTTTTTTTTTTTTATAAATTTGAACATATACAATCCTAGTAGGTTAAGGCTTCATGTTTTGCCAGTTGTACTTACTTTATGTGTTTGTTTGTTCTTGTTAGTTTTCCTATGGACTATATCAGGTTTATATGCTAAACCGAATTATTACCTACTAAAAAAAAAAAGCACTATGGGCCGGTGGTTTTCGGATACGGTTCGATAATTTAACAATACGGACCGGAAAGGGTCAAAGCATTTATTTAATTAAAAAACTTTTTTTTTTTGGCCCTTCATAAACCCTAAACCCGCCTGCGACTCTTCTCTCCCCTCTTCTCTCCTCTCAGTCCGGTCGGCGGTCATCATCCTGGTTCGTTTCTCCTCTTCAGTCCTCATATTTCGCAGTTACAGGTTCTTGAATTTGGTGGCTTTCCTTCCTGTTAACTATGAAATTGTACTAGTTCTTTGGCAGCGCAGTTGAAATCTTTTTTTTTTTCCTGGAGAAATAGCGATGGAGGGAGAAAGAGATATGAGTAGTAATACCGTGATGTGCCAGTTGGCTGACCCAGAAGGTACGCTTCTGGGAACTTCTATTTACCTTCCTCAAAACGCCGGCCCCAAAGAGCTTCATCTCATCGTCAATCAGCTTCTCAAAAACGTAATTTCATGCATTAAATTGTCCAATTTCATTGAGTTACTTTTATCAGTTCTCATACCGGAATGAAGTCCTCCTGTAAATTGGGTTTTGGCATCCTATATAAGTTTAGCATTTAATATTATTTCAGGAAGAGAGGCTTCCTTATGCTTTCTACATATCAGACCAAGAACTTGTTAGCGAGCTGGGCACTTATCTACAGAAAAACAAAGGTTCGTCATACCTAATTCAAGCTGCAGTTAGTGGTCTTTCTGGATATTGTTCTTGTTTTCAATTATTTATGCTTAAGAAACACAGAGTTTATGATTTACTTCTATTTTTTGTTCTTTCTAATCCGGAAATGTGATTTTGGTGTGTTTGCAGTCTCTGTTGAGAAAGTAGTTCAGATCGTCTATCAACCACAAGCAGTTTTCCGCATCCGTCCTGTTAGTCGTTGCTCTGCTACTATCGCTGGTATGCTTGTTATTCTTCAAATTCATCCTGTTCATTTCTATAATGCATTGATGGCAAGAAAAACACAGAGAAATTAGTTTCAGGAAATGGAGAAAGTTGACTGCTGGACTACATAAATCCTAATCCTAATAAAAATACTTGATACCTTTAACTAAATTAACAGAACATGGAGAAATTTGACTGCGCAACGGACAAATGCTCTAATAAATAGAGAAATGAAGAAACTAACTGGAAAATAATTAAAAGAGATTTTTGCAGCTAGGTATGTATCATTCAAATTATTTTTGGGTGTCAACTATGCTTTCATTTGTTAAAAGTGAATATATGTGATACTGCAGGTCATACTGAAGCTGTGCTTTCAGTTTCATTCAGTCCAGATGGGCGGCAATTGGCCAGTGGTTCAGGTGACACAACTGTTAGGATCTGGGACCTCAATACACAGACACCCATGTTCACCTGCTCAGGTATGATTAATCTGACTAATTTAGCTTTCTGTGAAGCTCTCATACATTTATATAGTACTTCTTGTCTACTGGAAACATGATCAAATTTATCTACCATTTCTGCACATAGAACTTTGGTTTGCAAACTTCTATTGATGTAACAGCATTGTTTACTAAGTTGTTGGAGGCAATATGCCTGGTGCTTTCTCATTGCCTTGCATTTAGATTCACACTTAAAATGGTAGCCAATTCTATGATTTCATAAAAATTGGATGTTTTTTTTTTCAGGGCACAAGAATTGGGTTCTTTCAATTGCATGGTCACCGGATGGCAAGCATTTAGTGAGTGGAAGCAAAGCAGGCGAGCTTCAGTGCTGGGATCCACATACAGGGAAGGCGTCAGGCAATGCACTCACAGTAAGTTCTACGTTTAATTTGTGCTTTGGCTGATAAATCGGCTTTAAGGCTATCTGTTGGTTGATAATTATATGACTCTGCATTTCATTCTTACAGTAGAGATCCAATTAAGTGGTGAACATATGCATTCTCTTTCATCTTGCTTCATCTTGAAGTTTAATTTGCATGATAAAGATCTATTTGGTGTTCTTGTTTGATTATCAAGGATCAAAATTTGATGCATCTAGCAACTCATCTTTGTTTTCGTCCTATTTTAGCATTTGTGCTTTAGCTAGTATCTGTCACACAAGACAGAAGCAGATGATACGTGGAATTTCTATCATAATAGAGAGTCTTTGCTTCTTTTTTTCCCGATCCAATTTTGATCTAGTCTTTCTCAATTCTTCTTATCTTATTGTTTTATGTTTATTTAAATGATTAAATTGCAAAAAAGATCTTCAGGAACTATATATATTTTGAAAGGTAAATTACGGAAAACTCCATAGCCTGACAATGATGAGATGATGCTAAAGTCATAAAATGCAGGTTGGTAATTCAATGATAAGGAGTCTTATTTGTTTTCAAAATACATGGAAGTAAAAGTAAGATGTAAAAGCTGAAATAGTTAGGTTATGAGAAAGTCTTTCAAGAAGCATGATTGCCACATTCACTTGATGCGTGTTTAAATTCGGAGGAATTTCACCAGAGGATTCTTTTCTGGAACTTTAAAAACCTCTGTCCGTGCTAATGTAGTTGAAAGATGAGGATTAGTCCATGTCCTAATTATTTCAGTGCTCATAGGACTATGAAATAGGTTGCGTATGCGCACTCCATAACTTATTTTTTGTGTATGATGTGAAATTTATTGAAAATTTTAAAGTTGAAACGGAATTTATTTGTGAGGCCTTAATTTTTTTTTCTTGTGCGGCTATATTAGCTTAGATCTTGATTCACACGATTTCTCCTTTAGAAAGGCAGCTATGAAGCTATATATGTTGTGCCATCTTAAATAGTTAATAACAATACTATCTTATAATTTTGCTCATCAGGGTCACAAGAAGTGGATCACTGGCATATCATGGGAACCAGTCCACCTTCAATCTCCAACCCGTCGCTTTGTAAGCTCTAGTAAAGATGGTGATGCGCGTATATGGGACATTACCTTGAAGAGATGTGTTATTGTTCTGAGTGGCCACACTCTGGCAGTAACTTGTGTCAAGTGGGGTGGAGATGGTGTCATATATACTGGGTATGGTCATTTGGCTGATATTGCTCTTTGCTCCTCCTTATACTTTCGAGCTTAAAAAAAACTTTCAAGCACTTTGCTCCTCTTTATGCATATATTACTACACTATGGAATAATGAAGTGTTTCTACAATTGCCATTATTTGGGGCTGGTTTTATCTTCACCTTCCTCAGATCTGGCCAATGTGGAGCTTTATTGCTTCGACTACATCTAATGGAATTTAGATTTTGTTATGTGAAAAATTCCTTTTACTACTTTGGATATCCTGTTGACATCCTCCTATTTTTTTTTTCTTCTGACAGCTCTCAAGACTGTACCATAAAAGTCTGGGAAACTAAACAGGGTAAACTAATCCGAGAGTTGAAGGTAAGCTTATACTACGTACATTTTACAGTAGATTCTCGTACCGGGGGGTGCCTTTTTCAGATGAATATAACTTTTTAGTAACGCTCGCTGGAACCATGGAATGCAACGTCTTAGTCTCATGCATTTGACTTTGATATATCCTTCAATATTTTTAGCTCCTCCCTAATATATACTCCCTCCGATTCAAATTAATTGTCGTTTTAGCACTTCAAATTTGATCCATTTTATATGTCGTTTTAGGTTTTCTAGGCAATTGATTAGGAGTGAGTTATGAGAATTGTTATTGGGATGTGTTTTTATTAATTAATGTTATCCATTCATTGGTTGAAAAAAGGTGATGAGTGGTAAAATTTAGAAAAAATTTACCCTTTTGAGTTTAGTTAATGCTTTTCTTAATTCTTGTGTCGAAAGCTAAAACGACATTTATTTTGGATCGGAGGGAGTATTATTTAATTCACTTATGTTAGGGCCATGGACATTGGGTAAACTCCCTTGCACTAAGCACTGAGTATGTTCTTCGTACTGGAGCATTTGATCACACAGGGAAACAATTTTCTTCTCCGGAGGAAATGAAGGAGGTAACTTATTGCTAACGGGTTTTAGCTAGCTAAATTCTTCTGTTATTACTAAACTTTCTGCAAACCTAAGGTCTAATCAATATCATATCTTTATTTTTAGATGCATGGATATATGTAATAGACCTCTACCACTTGTGTGGACAATAAACAACAATTTTCTACCATAATTTTTTCACATGTGCTTTTCTTTTCTCTTTCATTCTTCAGAAAGAGTATAACTTTTGACCTATTTTGCTCATCTTTAGGCTGCTTTAGTTAGGTACAACAAGATGAAAGGAAATGCCCCTGAGAGACTGGTTTCAGGTTCTGATGATTTCACAATGTTTCTGTGGGAACCTGCAGTAAGCAAACACCCAAAAACTCGAATGACTGGCCATCAACAGGTATAACATAATGATACAGATCTATTGGATCATGGTTGAACGTGAATTGCAAGAATTATCAATTAGAATTATTATATTATTATTATTGTTATTTAGGATATAGTTTAATTTAGATATAATTTATATCTTTCCTTGTAGATTAGATTATTATCTTTCCTTTTAGTCTAGAAATCTTTTTATAAGATTAGGGTTTATTATTTCAGCAGCTTTGTATTCCGTAGCCTATATATATGGCTTTATTATTCAATAAGAGGATTAAGCAGAATATTTATCAAAAGAAGGGTTTTACGTAAAACCTAGGAGGAGGTTCTGTCAAGGACGAACCCGCCTTCAAATCTATCTTTCTATCTCTTTTCTCCAATTCACCATAGATCCTAAGACTAGTTCTGGCGTCTCTAGACCCGTGACTAGATCCTACGCTAAGGCACATAACATCTTGGTATCAGAGCCACACGTCATGGGTGACGCAGGTTTGGAAGCCAAGTTGAAAGTTTTCATGGAAGAGATGACCGCAAGACAAAAGGCGTTGGAGGAGCAGATGCAAAAACTATCCAAATCAGTTCTCAGTGAAGGGAAGGGTCCCTACAATGAGAAAAAAGAAGGCCAAAACAGCAGCAACCCCATGGAAGAATTGGCAAATCTCAAGCACACAAAATCAGTTGAAGAATATCAAAATCAATTTCAGTCATTGTTGGCTAAAATTGATGATTTGACTCCACGCCAACAAGTGAGTCTTTTTACTAGTGGATTAAAAGAAGACATAAGGATTGACATTGAGATACAACAACCAGGGAACCTTGGAATTGCCATGTACTTGGCTCGGGCATTGGAGCGTAAGCAAGGTGTCTCACAAGGGTTTGTGACCATGATTCTTAAGGTCAGCACCTCGATTCCCAATTCCAGCAACACGAAATCTGAGATCTCAAGTCATAAAAGTTCGAGTGTGAGGTCTGAAGTGCAATCAACACAGCCAGCTGACAGTAACACCAGGAACATTGATTCTTCTACCTTATTTATCAAACGACTCAACATGCCAGAAATGGCAGAAAGAAGAATTAAAGGATTGTGCTTCAATTGTGATGAGCCCTACAGTAGGGGTCACAAATGTAAAAGGTTGTTCCAGATTGAAGTGCATGACCTTGAGCTTGAGGACAAGCTCAATGTCGAGAAGGGATGTGATGATACAGATCTATTGGATCATGGTTGAACGTGAATTGCAAGAATTATCAATTAGAATTATTATATTATTATTATTGTTATTTAGGATATAGTTTAATTTAGATATAATTTATATCTTTCCTTATAGATTAGATTATTATCTTTCCTTTTAGTCTAGAAATCTTTTTATAAGATTAGGGTTTATTATTTCAGCAGCTTTGTATTCCGTAGCCTATATATATGGCTTTATTATTCAATAAGAGGATTAAGCAGAATATTTATCAAAAGAAGGGTTTTACGTAAAACCTAGGAGGAGGTTCTGTCAAGGACGAACCCGCCTTCAAATCTATCTTTCTATCTCTTTTCTCCAATTCACCATAGATCCTAAGACTAGTTCTGGCGTCTCTAGACCCGTGACTAGATCCTACGCTAAGGCACATAACACATAATTCCATTATTTTTGTTTGCACCTTTATTTAGTGTAAAAATTAATCATTAACATGTGATTGAGTGATTGACCTCTCTTTCAATTTGAAAGTCCTTGCCTCATTTGAGCTGTGCTGTGCAGAGATTTTCATCAAATCTCATTTTCAGTGGACTTTTTTTTGTGTGCTGCAGCTAGTAAACCATGTTTACTTTTCTCCCGATGGTCAATGGGTAGCAAGTGCTTCATTTGACAAGTCTGTGAAGTTGTGGAATGGCATCACAGGAAAATTTGTTGCCGCTTTCCGAGGCCACGTAGGACCCGTATATCAAATAAGGTCATAATATACCTGACATGTTTAGTGGTAACCTATAAACTAAAAGCTCCATTAATGCCAATAAACTCACTATTGTTATTTTTTGGCTGCGTTGCAGTTGGTCTGCTGATAGTAGGTTACTCTTAAGTGGAAGCAAAGACTCAACACTAAAGGTAAATAAACTTTGCACTGTTGATTTTTTTTAATTCATTGCTTTGTCTTTACTCAATTAGTGTCTAATAATTCAAACTTCAAAATTTGCTGCTTGTTTAGATTTGGGATGTCAAGACACAAAAACTGAAACAAGATCTTCCAGGGCATGCTGATGAGGTACGCTTTTAAGTGCTGAGTTTTGCAAATGATGACTTGTCTGTTTTTTTTCTTCTAAACAGCTACATTTTAACTGAAAGTTGGGTTGTACATTTGTGTTAGGTTTTTGCTGTGGATTGGAGTCCTGATGGGGAGAAAGTCGCATCCGGTGGCAAAGACAGAGTATTGAAACTTTGGATGGGCTAAATGCCACCGGCCAATGTGATTTGGTACTACTATATCTTTCTGAAACGATCTTAGACGTATTGTTACTTGGTTATGAAGAGTTTCAACACACAATTTTGACAATGCAAAGATCATCACTGCATTCTAACACTGTCTGCCAAAAAAAAACATGTTTATAGAAGAAAGAGTGATCGGGTTTATGCTGCTGCTGATTTCGTGTTTTTTTTTGTTCCTGATATTTGTTCACATATGGCAAATGTTTATACTAGAACAAAGACTAACCTACGTAAAAGGCTCTACTAAGCCTTAGATTTTTGTTTATGATTCCTTCTAAATTTTATACGACTCCTCCACTTGCATTAATCAATTCACAAAGATTTTGAAAATGCCTTTGTTAGAGTTGTGCAATGTCAAACCTCCTGCTTCATTAATCAGTATAGTCAAGGGTCTATTAAAAGAAAGTGAGAATGAAGTCATTGACATTGCACAACTCAGCGTGATTTTGGAACCCAAAGTTAATTAATTTCCATGTACAAATTAACATTGTGAATAAAAACGAAAACAAAAAATAGTTGACAGCCGTCGACTTATAACTCAAGGGTGTACCTAAAAACTTGCAAAGAAATGTCCAATATTAGCCATGCAAAAACCAATCACATAGCTCTCTCCTTGATTTTCTCTCTGGCTCAAGAAGAAATTTCATCTTCCCTCTTGTTCTATCAACCTTCCCAGAAAAATTCCTTCTGTTTTCTTCGACACAAAACAAACAAACATCAAACTCAAAACATACAGATTGTGAGTCCAAAATGTTATCCTCATGGAGGCGGTTGACTCCGTTGATTCGCATTACTAGCTTTCCATAAGACCAAAGCATTCAAAAACTTATAACAAAGGTGAAGGCGGCCCCGGATGATGTCGTCATCCTCGGATTCCACGGGCCCCAATAACAGGGGCGGTAACAACGACGACAACAAAAACAACAACAACCAATCCGTCAGGTTTGCAAGGCGAACGAACTCGGGTCGGTACGTTAGCCTATCAAAGGAAGATATGGACGAGTCCGGTGAGTCCTCCGGTGACTACATGAACTATACCGTCCACATACCGCCAACACCCGACAACCAACCCACCCAAGGCTCGACAGTGTCCGCCAAAGCCGAAGAGCAGTACGTGTCCAACTCGCTTTTCACCGGCGGGTTCAATAGCGTGACCCGGGCCCACCTTATGGACAAGGTGGTTGAGGGGGCCGGTGGATTTGCAACCAATAGACAACAAGGGAAGGGTAATAACGTGTGCCATATGCCAGCTTGTGATGGCATGGTTATGACGGATGATAGAGGCAACGAGCTCCTGCCTTGTGAATGCAGGTACGTAAAATGTGAACTTTTCTTGTTATCAAAAAACAATTTGCAAAAGTATTGACATTTGCACAACATGAAAAATGTTAGGTACAAGATTTGTAGAGACTGCTATGAGGACGCGATAGAGGATACGGGCTTGTGTCCAGGATGTAGGGAGCCATATAGAACTGAATATGATGATGATATCCCGAACTTTGCGAGTGGGGCACTTCCATTGCCACCACCCGACAAGGGTGCTAAGGATCGTTTGCTGGTGAAGAGAAACCAGAACGGCGAGTTTGATCATAACAAGTGGCTCTTTGAGACGTCACAAGGAACGTATGGACATGGAACGGCGTATTGGCCTCAAGAGGATGAAGGTGGGGGATTCGGAGGTGGTGGTGACTTGGTTGATCCTGCAGAACGGCCTTGGAAGCCTCTTAGCAGGATTCGGCCTATTCCGAATGGGATCATTAGCCCTTATAGGTAAATTTATGGCTCTAATCTTTATGGGGTTTATCATGTTCATTGATTCAAGTAGCCAAGTACAAAATATAAGAATTTTTCCTAGAAAAACTCACCTAAGAACATGTCAAACGTCAAAGCTCAAGCAATTGAACATGTTTGTGAGTTTGATTTGTCAATTGTTTTTTTCCCTTTTGATCATGTATATCAATGATTAGATAGAGTATCATGAAACACCATAGTTACTCTTTAAACATCTACAAGAGTATTATTATAGTGAGCACCAATGTAGAGTAATAGCAACAATTTTTCTTTGAACAACTAAACAAAGAAAGCAAATCAACTCCTCCTAAAACTGCAATCATAAGTAAATGTGCAAATAAAAACATGTAGTTGCACGGGTCAATCAGAAAATACAAGAAACATATATAAAAATTAAGAACTACCATCACATAATGAAGATTTAACACCCTTTTGTTCATCTCATCTCCAGGTTACTAGTGTTCATTCGGTTTGTCTCCCTTGTTCTATTCTTGACATGGCGTGTAAGCCACCCAAACACAGATGCAGTGTGGCTGTGGCTCATGTCAATCATATGTGAGATATGGTTCGCCTTCTCCTGGATCCTTGATCAGGTTCCGAAGATCTGCCCGATCAATCGTTCCACAGACTTGATCACCCTCAAGGAGAAGTTTGAAATGCCATCCCCTTCCAACCCCACAGGGCGGTCCGACTTGCCAGGTGTCGACTTCTTTGTCTCCACAGCGGATCCCGATAAGGAGCCTCCACTTGTCACTGCAAACACCATCCTCTCGATCTTGGGAGCTGATTATCCGGTGGACAAGATCTCTTGCTATCTATCTGACGACGGTGGGGCTCTTTTCAACTTTGAGGCAATGGCGGAAGCTGCCAGCTTCGCGGAGCTTTGGGTCCCGTTTTGTCGTAAGCATAACATAGAGCCAAGGAACCCTGAATCTTACTTTGCCAATAAGAATGACCGGACGAAGAACAAGGTGAAAGTTGACTTTGTGAAGGATAGGAAGAAGATGAAAAGGGAGTATGATGAGTTCAAAGTGAGGATCAATGGTTTGCCTGATACAATTAGGAGGAGATCTGAGGCTTTTAATGCTAGGGAGGAGATGAAGACAATGAAGCAAATGAGAGATGAAGGAGTTGAAGTTGCGGCGCCAGTAAGAACACAGAAAGCCACGTGGATGGCCGACGGAACCCATTGGCCAGGGACTTGGGATGTCCCATCCAAAGACCATGCTAAGGGAGATCATCCAGGAATTTTACAGGTCAAACATAAACACATTTACATATAACTTATGCAACTTGTTGATGTAAGACTATTATGCACATAAATCCTACTATTAGGATATAAGCTCGAATTACTACCCACATATGAGCATGATGAAGTTAGTAGTACCATGTTACAGGTGTTGTTGAAGCCAGCTGCTGTTGATCCTGTATTTGGAGATGAAGATGACAAGATGATTGATTTCACCGGTGTTGACATACGCCTCCCCATGTTTGTTTACATGTCACGTGAGAAGCGATCAGGCTATGATCACAACAAGAAAGCCGGAGCAATGAATGCCTTGGTGCGTTCGTCTGCAATTCTATCCAATGGACCCTTCATTCTGAACCTTGACTGTGATCACTACATCAACAATTGCAGAGCCATCCGAGAAGGCATGTGCTTTATGTTGGACAGAGGTGGCGAAGACATTTGCTACATACAATTTCCTCAGAGATTTGAGGGCATTGATCCTTCTGATCGCTATGCCAATCGTAACAATGTCTTTTTTGATGGAAACATGCGTGCACTTGACGGTATCCAGGTTTGGTTTTTGCTTTAGTTTATCTTTTTTTATTTAATTGAGAAAAACTATGCCATGACTATGAACTTCTGAAATTTGCAGGGTCCTGTTTATGTAGGAACAGGCACCATGTTTAGGCGGTTTGCCTTGTATGGATTTGACCCTCCAAATCCAGATAAGATAAAGGGCATAAAAGATGCTGAAACAGAAGCCCTAAACCATGATGATTTTGACCCCAATCTTGATGTCAATGAGCTACCTAAACGGTTTGGAAACTCTACTATGTTTGCGGAATCAATACCCGTTGCTGAATATCATGGTCGTCCTCTTGCTGACCATCCTGCAGTTAAGTATGGACGACCTCCTGGTATTTTGAGGAATCCACGTGAGCCACTTGATTCTGATACTGTTGCTGAAGCTGTCTCCGTCATCTCTTGTTGGTAAGATAAATGCCAAAGCATATATGATCACACTTCCAAAGTGAATCTTTATGTGAAATATGTAACTGAAGACATGAGAACCGAACATGATCATGCAAAGATATAGGAAATTATTGATTAGCCTATCGGAATTCTAATAGTATATGTTTCTTTGCAGGTATGAAGACAAGTCAGAGTGGGGTGATCGAGTTGGATGGATCTATGGCTCGGTCACTGAAGACGTGGTCACTGGCTATCGTATGCATAATCGTGGATGGCGCTCAGTCTATTGTATCACCAAGAGAGACGCCTTCCTAGGAACCGCTCCTATCAACCTTACAGACAGGCTTCACCAGGTGCTTCGTTGGGCCACAGGGTCCGTTGAGATCTTCTTCTCTAGAAACAATGCACTCCTAGCCTCACGCCGCCTCAAGTTCCTACAACGTCTCTCTTACATCAATGTCGGCATCTATCCCTTCACTTCATTTTTTCTCATCCTCTATTGCTTCCTACCCGCCCTTTCGCTTTTCTCAGACCAATTCATTGTACAAAACTTGAGTATTGCGTTCCTTGTCTACCTCCTTATCATGACATCATGTCTCATTGGCCTAGCCATCCTTGAAGTAAAATGGTCGGGTATTGAACTCGAAGAGTGGTGGAGAAATGAACAGTTTTGGCTCATCTCAGGGACGAGCTCCCACCTTGCTGCCGTTGTGCAAGGCTTGCTCAAGGTGTTTGCAGGGATTGAGATCCACTTCACATTGACATCCAAGTCAGTTGGAGAAGATGAAGATGACGTATATGCTGAGCTCTATCTTGTGAAATGGACTTCTCTAATGATCCCGCCGATAGTGATAGCTATGGTGAACATTATGGCAATTATCTTTGCGTTTGCAAGGGCCATTTTTAGCTCACAGCCACAATGGAGCAAGTTCATAGGTGGCGCTTTCTTTAGCTCATGGGTGTTATGCCATTTGTATCCTTTTGCAAAAGGGATAATGGGAGCTCGAAGGAAGACGCCTAGTATTGTGTTCGTCTGGTCTGGCCTTATTGCCATCACCATATCATTGCTTTACATCTCCGTCAATCCGATTGAGGGTGGTGGCTCTGCAGGTTTTGTATTTCCTTGATACAAGAGAACAAGGAATTTGGAGATATATGTATATTGTTGTCGTTCAAACAGAAGATAAGTAAGTGGTCTTGTTGGAAGTTTGGCTTGGAAGCTCAATCAATTACTTCAAAGACCAGAAAAGGAATATTGTTGTCTTCTATACATATGCAGATAGATATAATGACTTCTTTAGTAGCAATCCTTCTGTATTAATGAAAGCTAGGTTTTTCAATAGTCTAACATCTAGAGCATGATTTGGAGTGAAAACATCTGAATTCATCCAAGCATGTAATTTTTACCATAATGAATTGGCATCATCTCTTTTGTTGAAAATTACAATTACAGATAGGATCACATTCACGAGCATAGATGTAACAACAAATAATAATACATTATAACATTACTAAGCTAACCTATTATGGCACAATTTTTCTATAAATTAAATACTTCAACCAGCAGTTACTATTGCCCGTCAGTACAAAACAGAAACATAAGAGGATTTGAATTTATTATTTCATTTAGTAGCATAATGTACATTGAGTGATACGTATACACAACAAGACAAGGGGAATTCTAGAATCATCCCAATGACTTTTTAAGTGTAGCTGCAAGAAGTGAGAACAGGCATTCAATCAATGCCCTTCATACTTTGTGCAACTTTTATATATATATATATATATATATATATATATATATATATATATATATATGATACATGTAATGTGTGTCACATATCGGAATTTCACAAGTACGTCAACCAAAATTGCTCTCTATACAAGCAGTCACAAGAAATATATACCGCGACTATTTCTGTGAGAAACAATTAATCAAACACTTGAACAGATGAAGAAAATGTGGATTATTGTGCACATATGCAAGGAGTGTGGTGTCAGATTGACCTCAAGGAATTTCTGAGAAATTTTGTTTGAGGCTTTATTGTTTTGGTCTTCCACTCCATTATAGCATAGTGAAGAGTGAGGTTTGGTGTTAGTTTCTTATCTGGGAGGGGAAAATTTGTTGTTGGTGATGTATCATTCTCCTTTATCCACATCTCTATGGCTTTACGATCATACGTGTATCCATCCGCTGCAACGCAAGGATCTTCCATTAAGTCCTACAGATTAACACCATATGAACCTTGTTACAATAGTTGAGCAAATATAACTCAATTTGAGCACCAGGGATTTTAACACTGTTTGTTTGGATGTCATGTAGTATAAAGACAGTATGCATGATTTGGATTAAAATTTAAAGTGTTTAATTTAATTTGCATTAAATTAAATTTATTGTGTACATTTTGGGCTTACCAAACACTAATATTTTGGGCTTACCAAAATACATTATGATCCATAATACATTAAATTTAATGTATCATAAGCATTATATTTTGGGCTTACCAAACACTACTTAAATTTCTTGGCTTTATGACACATGTTTTGTGCATCCAAGGGAGATAGCATACCTTAAGTATAGGGCATATGAAGTAGCTAGGAGGAGTCACAGGGCCATCATTAGTAGTAGCACTACTATTTTGGTTGGAATGCTTGAGTTTCTCTTTCTCTTTGGTTGCACGAACACTGATCGAATCTGTTTCCCTCCTCTTGTACATTTCCTTTAAAGCAAATTGCTTTGTGTACTGGGCTTCTTTTTTGGCAGCTTCAGCTTTCTCCTTCTCAAGTTTAGCTAATTCCTTAGCCTTTTCCTTCTTCTCATTCATCTCTTTGAGCTTTTTCGCTTCCTCCAACTGCAGCTTGCTCAAGTCACTTAGCTGCTCAGTTGCATGAACAATCAAAGTGAATCATTTGAAATAACAATTTCAAGAATATGCTATTTATTTCACCTTTTAAATGAAGAGAATAATCCTACCTTTTCAGAGGCATCTGTTGTTTCATTTTGAGCCATGACAAGCATCCCTCGTATATGCCTGAGTTCAATTTTAAGCATCTCAATCTCCTGATTGATGCTTGACTACAAAAACAAAGTGCACAAAAATGTTGAGTTTAGAACATATATGTTATATATATAGCAAAATCAAAGATGTATGGATACACATGTGATTTCTCAATATGAACTTTTTCTAGCATTAAGTTTAACAGATAAAAACTAACCAGGCTTTGAGATGAGTTCTGATGCAAAGGAGAACTCAAGGTTGATGGAATTTCTGACATAGAGGAGTAAGCTTCTGATGTGTAGCTTCTGCTGCTTGAAGCTCGGCTTATCATGGATCCTTCCACCATAGAGTTACAAGAAAAATAACTTGGAGCATCCTCACCATCCTTCAGATTCAGAGATCTCCAGTGGCTGACATCAATGGTCTCTTGCCTTGCCTGATTCAAAGGCAGCTTCATGCTTGGGAAGGGTTCCATTCGCCTCATACTATGGGAAGGAGAAGTAAAAGTAGATTCTGAAGTAGAGGAACCAGGGTCTGTCAAAATGAGTGTCATATTAGAAAGTTCTTTCTCAAATCCATAAATAAGCATAGTATGAGCATGCACAAAGTATACAATCCAACAATTTGTGACATCAGATCGGTCATGCTAACTTGCTTAGTGGTGTTATTCAATAGAAAAATCTATAGTCACATGAAGATGCTTTCTTTTATTTTGGTCAATTACGTAAGTGCTTTTCTCATCACAGGTAAAACTCACAAACGTAAAAGATCTTACCTATCACTTTTTGGGTTTTAGTTTCACAAACGCTTTACATTAAACAAGAATGATTTTGTCAAATTCAATGCCAGTTATGAAGAAGCGTGTGTTTGGCTCGAGAAGAATTTTAGAAGCAAATGTGCACGTTAGCCATCATAGACATTTAGTGAAAAAATCATGCTCAAGTAGCTAGAACCAGATGATGCAGATAAAAGACAATAGAAATGCTCACTAAGAGCAAACAATGAAATAGAGATCATTCATATTTGTGACAAAATATGCACTTTGGTGATAGATTGATATAATTTGAGATTGTGACTTCACCTAGAGTACTTGAACTATATCTTGATGAACTAAAAGCTGAATCACCCGAAGCACTAGTGCTGTCATCTAAAGGGTTCCAATTTGCCTCTTCTGATGGGCGAAGGGATTCCAACTTTCCCTTGGAAACAACATAGACAGTACAAAATCCCGGTGCACTATCTGAGATCAACGATGATAGCAATTGCCCCTTCACTTTCCTACAGAAATGCATTTTCTTTCTTAATCATATTGACATTCAAAGAACTGTTCTTTCCGACTAAAATTAAGCCTGAAAATTTGGGTAATAAATTAATAATATGTTTATCACCTTGAGAACAAGCTATTAGATGAATTTCCTATGACGAGGGCATTTGCTCCAAGTTTAGCAATCTGAAATGATATGGCACTTGGAATATCATCTGCCTCTACCAATACAATGTCAGCTGAGACCTGCATACAAGAAATGAAAGATTCTAACAACCTGATAAGTTTTAGCTTGGCATTTGATATATATATATATATATCAAATGGTGTTTGGACCTTATTTGAACTGCAAAGCTTTTGATATGGAAGTAGCATCTCAGTTTTCTGCCATTCCACTTCTTTCTTATATGCACTAACGACATCATCTCGCACTTGTGCGAGAGGAATCAGATTTCCCACTAAAATACAGAAAGTAAGATCAAGATTAGTAAACCAGAACACAGAAATTAGTACAAAGGATTTCATATACATTTTCACATTGCATACTGAGCATATTGATGATAATGCATATCTAAGAACTCAAAGCATTTGTGTCATGCAGAACATCATTCAATCAAAGACAGCTGGAATTCTGCTTACTTGGGGTAGGGACTCCATTGATCCTTGAAACGACATGTAATAGCTTGAATGACGCATTAAATCCCTCAAGGACAAACTTTTCTATTGCCCATCTCGTGATGGCTATACTCTTGGACCCGCCATTCAGAGCAATGGCAACTACGAGCCCTCCTTCAGCATCACTATTTTCCTTCATCTTTCAGAAGGCTTTATCTGCAAAAGAAGACATGGGTAGTTTCAATTTGAATGGTCTTTGAGTATATCAACACAGGTTTGAATTCCAAATTCATTATCCAATGATCTGATGTTATTCTTGAATCAAATGATCTAATGATACTCTCTGTGCAAAATTATCAGACGAATGTTATTTTCATAGGATATGGCAAATTGGCAAACAAATAGAGAACACCTTTGAATTGCCACAACTTAAAGCTCATTTAGGCATTACAACAAACAAGAAGGCTGCATTAGAACATCAAACATACTAGAAACAAATCCTAGCGTGCTTTGTTCTGGACAATTCATAGACACGCATTTGATTTAAATTTTCAACAAACAGAGAAGACCTCCCAAGAAAGAAAAAAAAAATCCCAAACTTCAAATGTTCAAGACCCCGGAAAGTGTTCTTGCTTAAAAACCAACCTAAAATGCAATCTGGTTTACGAGTTTGTAAAATTAATTAAGGTCTACGAGAGCAAAAGAAAACTGAAAATTAGGGGGCAGAAGCGATCAAGGGACTACCAGAATGATTTCTGATTTCGCCACTTTTTGTGGGTAGTTAAGTGACACAAAGATTCGGATGTTCAGCTGGCCAGTTTCAGTTGGGGAGATAGATAGGAACCCATTAACGCCAGGCGAAGATGTAGCAAATTGGCTACTGAAATTTCTACCTATAAGAATTAATCAGTCTGAAGCACGTTCTTCCTCTCAAATTATTCCCTTTTAGACTTCTTCATTTGCATTTTCAAATGCTCACAAAAAATTGTACAGTATTAATTTTAATATTTTAACATTATATGCTCAAATTATTCCCTGCGGACTGCGGAGTATATTATTTATTTCATTTCTATTTTCTAGTATTAATTTTAATATTTTATGAAGCAACTGTAGCGTGACAATTTTACACGCATACGAGTGTTTTACCGGTCAACCTCATGATATATTTATTTCAGTTAAGTAGTATTCCTTCCGTCTCTCTCTTTTTTTTTTTTTTTTGGAAACAAGTAAGAATTCGGAGTGTCAAACATATTTGGTAGTCCGAGAGACCGTTAAAAAAAAGACATCCGTAAACGGCTAAGTGGGTTAACAGAGAAGTCACCCAAGACAAGCAGAATTGACTAATGTTAGTACAAATCCTCGAAAAGAAGAGCAAAAAGAGATCGAAATCGAGGTGAGTAAAGCACTAGAATAAAAGTGCCGCGAGCAACAGATCTACTCATCCTGGGGTGTGCGAAATGGACAACTGACGTTCCCTCCACCGAGATGAAGGATCTTCAGAAGCCTCAGATCACCAAGTGACCTGGCTCAGTACAACTCGGCCCGATACGTACCGACCACAGCTCCAGCTCTTCGAAAAATTAGTACGCAAATTAAGTACGAGCCATCCTGCAAAAGAGAATTTCAACCATGCACCGCAAGTAATAATACTTACAGCACATGTAATTCAAACTTGCAATGCAAGTAAGCAATACTTGCAGTGCAAGTAATGCTCAACTTGCCTTGTAAGTAAGATCAAAACTTGCCCCGCAAGTAATTTCAACCTTGCGGTGCAAGTAAATTTATTTTCTTCTAATCCTTGCCTAACAAGGAATATTTTTCAAGTAATTTATTTTTATTATGATGATTTTTTTATTAGCAAGGACTTGAAAGCTCTTTTCTTATTTTCTTCTAATTTTAGTTTCTTAAGTGAACAAAAAATAAAATTAAAAAATCTTAAGTTTTAAATCAGTGTCTTGCAAGTCACAGATATTCAAAATCATATTTCTTTTTTTTTCTTTTTTTGTTGGGAAATTAGAACGTGGTCCGAAATTTTGATCAAACACACAAAATTGATCACGTTTAGGATTTAGAATTTGCTTCAATGCAAGAAACTAGATCTATTTTTGGATTCAAAAGAAAAGGGGTCAAGATCGATTATCCATGCCCTTCACATCTCCAATACAACTCGCTAGTTTCAAAAGAAAGCGAGATCGAGAATGAAGAAACATCTTACTTTCTCAGCGATAACTTGGTAACGAAACAGGCTTACTCAGCCATAAGATTGCAATATCAATGGCTTTCTCAGCCTAAAAGTGGAAAAATTGGCTTCCTCAGCCTAGGTTTGAGATTTCTTTAAAATGGAAGAAGTCTTTAAATACAATCAATCAGTTGTTCATCGCTTTTGGAAACCAAATCCTTGATTGTTGCTTCTTATCCATAGATGAAATCAGATCCATACGCAGCCAAAGAAGGGCGTTCAACAGATACAATTTGACAAAGAAAAAGCCCCAATTTAACACTCTAGGGTTTGGGGTTCTTGATTGAAAGTTGAGATTGGGGATAAATCAAGGCAAAGCTTGTATCGAAACTACAAAAAGTAAATGGCGCTGTCCTCCAACAATGAATTTGGTGAAAAACTGTTTTACAATAGGCATCTTCTATGAAATGGGGTCTGAAATTTTGAGGATGGGCTATGGGTAGTTGGGTATAAGAGCAGGGGACAGGGATTGAAGAGAGAGTTTTCTGGGGTCATGGGATCCCTTCGTCTCTTATTGATCATCCCATATTTTATTTTAAGTATTTCCTTTTATTCTTCTCGTTTCTTATCTTTTTCGTTTTTAAAAATTGTGTAAATTACCAAATTGTCCTTATGAAACACTAAAATTTACCACAAATCACTCACCTTTTATCATTTATAATCATTTTCTCACACTTTTCAACACTTTCATCCACTTTTCAACACTTTCATCCACTTTTAAACACTTAGGCTCCATTCGGACGCATTAGCTGGAGCTGGAACCCGAGCTGGATTTTGTAGGTGGAGCTGAAATTGGAGCTAGATTAGTGGAGGAGCTGGAACTGGAAATACAAGCTGAATCCGTTAAGGGGTGTTCGGTAGGACCAACTGGAGAAAATATTACGATATACAAAATTACCATTATAGGCTTCATTAATAGCATAAAATGAAAAAAACACCCTTATACATGAAAATAATTACACAACCCACCAGATCCATTTTGCTTGAAAAATCCCTAGCTGCAACTCCCTGCGATTGAACAACTCAACCCACCAGCCTCTGCCTCTTTCATCTTCTAGCCGGG
This sequence comes from Fallopia convolvulus, assembly GCA_964016875.1. Lineage (NCBI taxonomy): Eukaryota > Viridiplantae > Streptophyta > Magnoliopsida > Caryophyllales > Polygonaceae > Fallopia > Fallopia convolvulus. The sequence goes on along the minus strand of OZ024718.1, from coordinate 61,881,671 downwards.
CCTCTGCCTCAAGAATCCGGCGACGACCGTCAATGTTGAGCTGCAGCGTCGTTCGGCCTGGCCCTCTCCCACCATAACCTCGCGCGACAGAGAAGCAGCATCAGGCATGGGATTTGTGTCGTTCAAAATCTGTACCAATAGCTTTGTACAAATTTGGAATGCTTGCTTATGGTATATGACATTTATTTGAGCAACAACAGACATTTATTACACTATGTATATAAAATTTGTTGCTCATCTCGATCGAATTAGATTTGTACTGCTTGAGTTGGGTGTAATCGATTTTATTGTTGCATATTAATGATGATGGACAGTAGAGAAAGAATGATTAGAGTGTAATTGAGCATATTAGAGATGATTAGAGTGTAACCACGGTGAAACATCTTCATCTCTCGACCTGCAGTAAGGATATGCTATTCATAAGGACACAAAGGATGCCTATGAATCCTTTGATGACATCAGAAGTAGTAAAATAAAACTGAAGGAGCAAGAAAGATGGATAGTAGTCATTGATGAAAATATCCTCTATTAACTTTAAAAGAAGAGATCTATCAACTTGTCCGAGAACGAGTGGTAACCAACATCCATTTTTATTGTGTAATATTGTTGTACCAGTTACAAAAAAAATGCCACTGATGTTAATGTTGTACAAGATGCAACTCTTAATTGTACAACTACGCTCATCTTTGATAATTTGCTGATGTGAATGGTAAGGAGCTTGAGAAGCAATGCTTGCTCAATTAATCATGGCCATGAACCGATGAAGAAATTTAGGCGGGTGAGATCTATCTGATTGTCTGATTTCGCAGCATCGGCTTGTTTGAGGATTCCAGTTCGAAAAATGGAATGCCTCCCATGTGTTTATGGAAGTCAATGGTGTAGTGAACTAGCTTGCCAAGATCTCGGCACAAGCTCTCTCAATCATACCGAAAAAAACAAGGCAAGCCACAATCAGAATATATTGTAGATAATATTCTAGGAACTGATTAAGTAATGCATAAATTAGGTTGAGATTAGTGATATGTATTGCTTTTGATGCAAGAAATAAGCCCTTGATCAATGCTTTTTGGTCAACTAAGCAATATGTTTACAATTTGAACCCTCCATCATCACTACAATAGTTTTACTTCTCTTTTCGATCATTCAAGAAACAGGGAAAAATAAACCCACAAAACCCTCCAAATAACAAATACTTGAGCATTTTCTTCCTCAATTACAAAGTTTGGTAATCTTGTTTGTCTTCGATTGTTTACTGCTTGTAGCCAGGGTTGTCACGGAGGACAAGCTTAGAGAGGATAAAGCAATAAGAATTCCAGTCGTTTTGCCTCAAATACTTGGGCAGTTTCTTCCTTAATTGCACCTTCGCTAGCGGGCCCTTCTTAGAATGCTTGTCCTGCCATCATCATAATCAGTTCATTCTCAACATCATCAAGTATAAAGACTAGGCAAATTATAGATGAGTGGTGATAATACCTTCTTGTGCAAAACCTTAGACATATGACTTATCTCTGTTGTCAGTAAAGCAACTGCAACAAGATAAGTACACGAATTAAGAGCAATAAACAAAAAGAATCATTTTGGCTTAGGACATTATCAGCACAATGTCTTCAGTTTTAGCATTTCGAATTCAATTTTACAAGGCCTCTGCTATTTCAATGACAAATGCAAAGCATTTTCCACTTTATAGTTTATAATCACTGATCAGTTCAATCTATACCCCTACATGCTCTTCCCTTGCTTTTGAACGTGTATTTGTTTTCCTTTGGAGGAATATCATTTCAGAACCATTACTTTTTTGCCATTACTCTATCCAACATATTGTCATTCATATCTCTCAACAAAGGCAAAACAAGCCTATGCAAGTAGTGGGAACAAGAAGACTGTGCAAAGACACTTATTTGGGAGAGTGAAAGCTAATATCATGAATCGCCTGCCAATTTTTGTGTATCATATATTAGATTTGTGTAAGATGTTTATAACTACCATGAAGTCAAGTGTATGAAAAGAAATTGACAGTGCAAAATGTAATGTGGACAAGAATTGTCAAGGGAGAGAAAAATTGGAAACCAATATATCATGATTTTAGACCTTCTAAACATATGCAACAAAACCTACTTTGGACACGGGTTGATCCACAATTTGTTTCCGACATTTTGAACTCATCTCTAATAGCCTTCAACTCAAGCTTTAATTTCTCAGCAGAAGACATATTGTCTGGATGGAAATACTGCATAGAGTTTCACCTATCAGTAAAGTATTGAATAACATAAATCATGGTAAATGCAGCATAATAGATATGGTTGATAACAAAACCAATCATGAAATGAAAACCCTATAAGGCAGATAACAACAAGAATACAACAACAATGACATAATGGTTTCGATGAACTAACACCAACAACACAGTAGCAATCAATCTGGCAGTAAAACTTGTTATAAATTCTTGCACTAAACAAAACTTAATGGACATCAAAGAAGATATGCTATCACATGCAGTTATTGACCAGTGAATGTTTCTGGCTGGTTGTAAACCTAACACTTCTTTAATTGTTTGCAAGCAACAAAGATATTGACCAGTGAATGTGCAAGAACACATTGAAAGTGCTAAATACATTTGCAATCACAAGATATACATGCTATCATTAACACGAAGACTGTAAAACATCAATTCAAAACAATCATCTCAATTTTCAGTACACTGATTTGGGGTTAGGGTTTCAATTGAAGGAAGCTAATCACATATTTCCTTAGAATTAGGGTTTTTCATAGGAACAAAAGTAAGGTTAGGGTTTGTTGAAGATTCAATTGGGCTTACACAAACACTTGAACTTACGAAATCTCAATTTTGTTATGGAATCAATAGAGAAATTTTGAGGTGAAATCGACAAAGAAATTAGGGTATTAGGGGATACCTGGTTCAACAACGTCGTCGTCTATGCCTTGCCACCCACAGAGACGGCCGTCGTGAAGGGGGAGAGATCTCGTAAGGGAGGGAGATGGCCATACCCGGAATCCTCGGGTCTGCTTTGCCGATATTAGAGACGGTCTCCGGAGATGGAGAAAGTCGTGAGGACGAGAGTTCTCTCGAAGATGGAGAAAGTCATGAATGAAATGTCGAGGGGTATCGGGGGGATTATGAGGGCTGTTTTTTTCTCAACAAGCTGCGTAAGCTGGGGGAGTTGGTGGAGAAAGTCATTCAAGCTCCTCCAGCGGCTGAACGAAGATCGGCGCCGAACACGCCTTAAGGAGATGGGGAAACGAGGGTAAGCTGGTTCCAGCTTTAACCCGCTACATCCGAACGGAGCCTTAAACTCAACTTTCCAACACTTTTCTCTCTCCTCAAATTTTCAAATATACTTTTCTTAATTCTTGTGCAATTAGAGAAATGAGAACATCAATAAGGGACGAAGGGAGTATAAAATTTATAAATTTAGGAAAGTGTCATTCTATTTGTTGCATTTCGTTAGATTCTGGAGCCGAAATAAACGGATGATGTGTTGTTGGTTTTACTATATCGCATATAAGGTCAAAATTTACATTTTAATCCAAAAGCTTAAGCTAATGGGCAGGAATTTCATCCCAGACCGAATCTGCTCTGATACCATATTATATTTTAGGGTCGAAATAAACGGATGACAAATTAAGGATTTTTATCACTTCACATATAATGTCGGAATCGATCCTCTAACCCAAAAGCTTAAACTATCCTTTATATATTTAGTGGTATTTTTGTATTATTGGTCAAATGTGGAACTGACCAGTTTTTCCAAACACACTTGTTCTTCTTTTGGACTTGGTGTGATCGTAAACCCAAAAATCTTGCGTTGGAAATGACACTTATACCTTGTTGTGAATATTTTATGAGAATATAATATCGAATATTCTTGTGACTTATAAATTATTTGTTGACTAATTAATAATTATGATTTATTGCAATAAACAAATACTTGCAAAGTTGAATAAGAGCTCTAACTCGATGCATAGAAGAATGGTTGTCCAGGAGGCTAATATATTTTCATTAGTTCGATGTTAGATTTCTTTCCATGCCACTATTTGAAAATGAAATGGATGCACGTCGGTAGTTCCAAGAAGACAATATTCATATATACAATGTAAAACAATTTATTTGTCAATATTATTTATATACCTATATTTATAAGTTTGAATGAAAATTGCATGCACGTTGAGTATTATATAACTTATTTATATATAAAAAATTATGATTGATTAATGTTATACCGAATGCATGGGAATAAACGAATTTTGTTGGCTGGTTTAAACCAGGGATTGGTTCAATGCTATAGAAATTAATTTGTTTATGTATCTTGATTGTGATTGCTAGCAAATGGATAACATCATGCATCATGGGCATATAAGGAATATTAGTTTCCAATATTCCTGCAAATTATACCGTTCATTAATTTATTACTATTGGGAGCTAAGCTTTTGAATTAGGCAAAGCAAGCCTAAGTCTGGTTGTCTACTTGTCGAACTATTTTCTGATTAATTTATATAGTTGAATATGTTATTCTATTGCTAACACGAATGTTACATTTGAATAATTTAGTGTTCGATCTAGTGCGAAATAACTCTTAATAATATCAAGTATGCACTTTCAACCAATAATAATACGAACTTTAAAAATCACCCATAAAAATATAAACTATTACGATATTAACCCAACACAATACAAGACCATTTTCCGGTAATTTTTCCGGTGGAAAGGCTGACGTGGCAACGGGAAAATCTACTTAGCACATTGGAATTTTACACGTTTTTTTCTTAATCCCATATCACTGCCATATATTCATATAATAATCAAAAAAAAAAATTATAATCCAACTAGATCAGATTAAGAAGGAGCAATTAATAAAATTAAACCCAAATAACCTAGACCCAAATTAAATTAAACTAAGATCCAAATAAAAATCAAATAAAAAAATTCCTTCACCATCTCAGACGAATATTGAGAATCTGTAACGACACCAAAGGAACATCTGAAAGAGGAAAATTCGGGGAAGACGAAACTGTAACGACAGGGAGAGAAATCCGCCTCTTTTAAACTTATCAAATTTGGTAGAGACAATCAGAATTTTCAGTTTCTAAGAGAGAGATTTGGATTTAGGGTTTTGAACTGAAAAATCCAGAACTGGAAATTTGATATACACTTGAGATGAAATTTAGATGATGAAGGCAAGATTACACTGTGCAGAACCGTAGTGCAGTGCAGAACCGTGTTCATATATATGTACTTTTGTTCATGAGGCAACGAAAAAAATAGTGTACTGTGCAAAACTGTGTTCGAGTACATATATTATCTAATTAGGTTTGCTCAATTGCGTGAAGAACTCCACTAACATAATAGAGGCCAGGGTTAGAACATGTGTAAAATAATAAATTAGTATCGTTACAAGTTCTCACCTAATTATCGATTATGGACATGAATTTCATTTCTGGCAAGTAATATACGTTTAAATTTTGGAGTAAATATTTGAGAGGGTAATCAGGAGATTTGATGATAAAAAAAACGGGGGAAGAAGATCTCACCTACCTTCCCCTTGGTAAATGAAATTCCTGTGATATGGGGGAATTGAAAATCCCAGCAATTTAAAATCATGGGATTTTCACTCAATCTTTTTTTAACCAAACGGAGTATTTAGTATCAATTCATGGGATTTTCTACTTCGTGGGATTTTTAATTGTAACCAAACAAGCACCTATTCATCTAAGATGTTGAATGGTTTTATTTTGATTTTAATTTGGGACTCGGTTTAGGGTTTAGGTTTAATTTTTTAAATGTGAGTTTAATTCAATCTGGTTGGTTTTTTTTTTATTATTTTGTGATTATTGATATGACAATGATATTTATTAAGAAAAGAAGAAAAAAAAGTTTAAAATTCCAATATGCCAAGTAGATTTTCCGGTTGCCACGTCACCCGTTCCACCGGAAAAGTTACCGGAAAATAGTCTCATATTGTATTGGGTTAATATTGAAATAGTTCGTATTGTTGTGGGTGATTTTTAAAGTTCATATTATTATTGGTTGAAAGTGGATACTTGGTATTATTAAGATTAATTTTTCCTTAAATTTTTGAACCGAGGTGAGTGTGTGAGGTGGGGACGAGAGGAGGGCCATTTTACGGTTGAAGCTAGAAATTTCAGATTTAATAAATTACTTATTTTGAATTTTTTTATAGGGTAAGGATTAGGGTCGCCACAAGTGCTATTTGGGTTCGCCTAGAGCCTTCAGGAGGAATGATAACTGGTTAATAATCAATTCTAGTGAGAAATGGGCAAATCGCCGTCCATGGGATTCGAAATGGTGACCTTAGGTATTATCCCAAAGACTTAACCGTTGGACTAAATGCCCGAAGGTAATAATTTACTTGAATTTGATATCAAATTGAATAAGTTTTAGAATACTAGAAGTCTCATTGAGATCGACTTCTTACCATTACATGAGTTGGATTTTGATATGTCTATCTAGTATACAATATAGATTAAATAATTAATCTTACACTAATCGTTTGGCCATTATATATAACTCCATAATGCCAAGAAAATGTTAATGACTATATTTTTGGGTAGGATCTAGACATGGTTTCGGTTCCACCGGAATCAAAACTGACCATGGCCGGTTTTCCAGTTTCAGTTCGGTTTCGATTTTGTCCGGTTTCAAGTCCGATTCCAACTGATTCCGAAACTGGAAATATTTTTTTAAAAAATAAATCTCAATCCAATGAAGAGGGTCGCAATCGCGGTTTTCTAACAGAATGTTCTATTGGACAACACAACGAACACCTCGGTTGCGGTCTAGAGGCCACGGTCGCGGTTTTCGCTGTGTTGTCCAACAAAACGTTCTGTTGGAAAACCGCGATCGCGGTTCAATGTGTCGTGAAGAACACATAGGAAGAGTTGAATAACTAAAGAGCTTGAACTTAAAATTAAGTTGTCTACGTATCCTCTCGGGGTTATAGAGGAATCAAAGCCCACGTAGTTCTCTTACCTTTCGATACGAAACTCTGCTTACTTACCATCTACGACGATCCATCGGAACCGGTGGAAGCGCTTTGGGAGTCGTCCTCTAGGCCGTCTGAGTCGGAAGTAGAGGATAGCTTCGACTTTTGTGGACAAATTTTCGCCTTCTTCCAATCACACACACACACACACACACCTGGGCTTCCAAGACCTTGGGCTTTAAGTTCAATCGCTTTGCATCTAGGACATGTCCTCCTTTGCTAAATGTTTGCTCCACCGATATGGTTGAGACGAGAACAACAAGCACTTGAGCCGCTATCTTTACCAAGGTTGGGAAAGTCTTCTTGTGAGTCTTCCACCAAGCTAAAATATGAAATTCTTCTTCAACAAACTCAAGTGGGTTGTTAGATATGTCTCTAACTCCGCATTTGAGCTTGAATGTCTCGGTCTCGTGGTAAGGCTTTGTAAAATACTAGCTCCCCACTTTTTATCGAGGCGACTTGAGCTCAAAGAGGATGAAGATTGTGGAGGTATTGGAGAAGGAGTGGAACTAGATGAATATTCAGTAATTAATTCCTCAATTAAACTTCTAACTTTACTAATCATATTCCCAACACTAACAATATCATCATTGTAATATACTAATATCCCAATATTTTATATAAAAGAATACATAAAATTATTTTCTTTTTAAAATGAGGGTTTATTCTTTTCGCTACACTCGAAATTCAAATTTCTTTCTTTAAAAGATAAATAAATGAAATTTCCAAATGAAATTTATTTTATAAATAAATTTGGCGAATTTTAAATATTTAATAAAGACGGAGTTTGACAAAAATAATTCGAGCGGGCCAAATAAAATTTTACCCACTCGCCTATCTCTTATCCCACCTAATCCCTTGACTTGGGCTTAAGCACGGCCCATTATCGTGCCCATATGAATGGTTAAGAGTAAGGAAGAAAAAAAAAGGGGGTTGAGGCCAACAAGGTTTGAACCCATGCACAAGCAGGCAACAAGCATAAGGTGCCCCCTTCCAACTACTCTATCTCACCTTTCTAACTATAATGGAACCCAATTTCTTTTATCCCTTACCTTAACCTAGACCTTCCCCCAAATGGCAGAATAGCCATAGCCAGTAGCTCGGGGTCGATGCTAGTCTGCAATGCCGCTTGACGCCCGTCGTCCCGAACGTCCGCCGATCTGTCACATCTCCTCTTTTCCTCTATTAGGCCATAACCCTAATTACTGCATACAATCATGATAGATTTTTTTTGAAATTGGTTTTCCTTTGCCTATTTAAAGAGAGAATTGACAATGGAGAAGTCACCTCCATCTCTTTCCCAATCTGAAATTTTCGTTCCAGTAATCCAACCTCAAGTCCCCAATCCGAGTTTCCAATTTTTTTTCCCATTCAAGAGAAATTTTTCCACGTAAATTCTGTTGGAAATTCACTCAATTTCTTAAACAAAATAAAAAATTATGAGAGGGATATCATGCAAACTTTTTCCTTGAATTTAATAGAGGAAAGAGAAAATTGCACTAAACCACCCGTTAAATAGGCGAATTTACACTTAACCACCCGCTATACACGAATTTGTTTTAAACCACCCAAAACTTCGATTCCGTTAACAAATAGCCACCCACGAGCCTTTTCCGTCAAAAAATCCGTTAAATCCGACCATTTGACACTTTTACCCTCAATTGTTCATCCCTTTTCTTCTTCTTCTTCCGTCTCGCTCGACCTGACGACCTCTAACCACGCTCGCCGACAACACACATCCAGATTGGTCCGGTGAGGGAGGCGGCGGCGTCGGAGCGGTTGTTTAGGGTTCCGGTGTGGAGGAGTGATCTGCTCCCAGATGAGGTAGAGGATGGGCTCGTTGGTGGCGATTAGGGAGAGTCTGAGGTAGTCAACGCCGTCGGCGGGAGCGGAGACGCGGAGGAGCCATGTCGACAACATCCTCTCCTCTAACCCGAATCTCTCCCGCCTCTCGGGCCATCTCTCCTCCCTCAAGTCCCTCATCGACAGCCCCCGCCCCGGCGGCCGCGGCCTCTGCTCCTTCCTCCGCCTCCGTGCCTCCACCCACGAGCTAGCCCGCGTCGCCGGCGGTATCGAGTCCGAGATCCAGGCCTGGATCGACCGAGAGAGCCTCCACAATCTCGTCAAAGACCCGCATCTCCCAGGGCTTCAATCGCCAGCTCCAGAACTTGGTGCTCAAATCCAAGGTGTTCGGCGGCCTGCAGAACCTATGTGGTTGGCGAGCGAGGTTAGAGGCCAGACAAGACGGAAGAAGAAGAAGAAGAAAGGATGAACAGTTGAGGGTAAAAGTGTCAAACGGTAGGATTTAACGGATTTTTTGACGGAAAAGGCTCGTGGGTGGCTATTTGTTAACGGAATCGAAGTTTTGGGTGATTTAAAAAAAATTCGTGTCTAACGGGTGGTTAAGTGTAAATTCGCCTATTTAACGGGTGGTTTATTGCAATTTTCTCTAGAGGAAAATCCAGTACATTCGGATTACAAAAAATTCTATCTCCACCTCCTATTTATTCAAATTGATAATGGAATTTCTTATGCTCAAATTAATCCTAAATTGAAGCCTAACCAATGTGCATTTGTCTTTTATTCTTCCCACATCCACACATCTTATTTGCTTAAGAATAAAATGCTAGCAAATCCTGAAAACTAGCAATTGAATATTAATAGAATTTAACTAATTTAAAACAAGTTTAAAACATTCACATTCACCCACTTAAACTTGTTTTCCTTGAATGATCTTCACACCAATCTTGTCTCTTAACTCAATGAATCTCTGTCTTCCGAGAGGCTTAGTCAAGATATCAGCTAGTTGAGTTTCTGTCCTGGTGTATTCCAGTTGCACAACACCATTCTCAACACACTCACGAATGAAATGAAACCTGGTGTCAATGTGCTTGCTTCTTTCATGATGGACTGGATTCTTGGGTAGTGCAATTGCAAACTTATTGTCGACCTTCAGAGTTGGCTTCACTTGATGGTCACCCCTTAGGCTTTCCATCAATCTTGTGAGCCAAATTCCTTGACAAGCTCCTCCTGTTGCTGCAATATACTCAGCTTCACACGATGAGAGTGCCACAATTCGTTGTTGTTGTGACACCCAAGTGATAGGACTTTCTCCAAGCAAGAACATGATTCCCGTGGTGCTCTTCCTATCATCTGTATCCCCAACAAGATCACTGTCACTATAGCCTATCAGATTCTCATTTCCATGGACATCCCATATCAAGTGTGCCCTTTACATACCTCAGAATCTGTTTAACAGCATTCAGGTGTGCAGTAGTTGGAGCTTCCATGTATCTACTAGCAACACCAACTGAGTAAGCAAGATCAGGTCATGTGTTTACAAGGTACCTCAAGCTTACAATGATGCTCCTATACATGGTAGCATCCACTGGTGGTTCTCCATCTTGCTTGCTCAGTTTACACCTTGGTTCCATTGGAAGAAAACACTGATTGCAGTCTGCCATGCCCATCTTTTCAAGTATCTTTCTTGCATAACTTGACTGACACAGAGTTATGGCACACCTATCTTGCTTCACCTCTATCCCCAAGTAATAGCTAAGGAGTCCCAGATCATTCATTTCAAATTTCTTCATCATTTCTAACTTGAATTTTTGAATGAGTTTTGTGCTTGACCCTGTGATGATGTGATCATCGACATATGCCCCCACAATTGTGACATGATTTCCTGATTTCTTCATGTTCACGGCATGCTCAAAAGGACATCTCTCAAAGCTTAGGGACTTCAAGCACTTATCCAGCTTCTCATTCCAAGCTCAGGGCGCTTGTTTTAAGCCATACAGAGCCTTATGCAATTTTAGCACCTTGCTTGGATTGTCTTTATCAACAAACCCTTCAGGTTGCATAACATATACCTCTTCTTTCAATTCTTTATTTAAAAAAGCTGTTTTGACATCCATGTGATGGACATCCCATTCTTTGTGTGCTGAGTGTGCTAGCAAAGCTCTCACTGTCTCCATTCTTGCTACAGGAGCAAACACCTCTTTGTAATCAACTCCAAATTTCTGGACGTACCCCTTTGCAGCCAATCTGGCCTTGTGCTTGATTATTTTTCCCTCTGGACCCTTCTTTAACTTGAAGACCCACTTCAAGCCTATAGCCTTGTGATTCTTTGGCAAGTCAGATAGCTCCCCAAGTTCCATTTTTCTGCATAGAATCAATCGCAAGAGCCATAGCTTCCCTCCAGTTTCCATTTCCCGCAACTTCGGCATAGTTTGCAGGTTCCTTAATAGATAAGAAGCACAAACTTGCCTCCTCCTCTACTTCTCTGGTTGCATCCTATATCTCTTGCAAGGATTTGTATTTCAATGGACTTGCACTTGAGCTTGAACTAGCATTTGATCTAGGTGTGCTCAGGGGAGAATCTTGTGGTGTTGGCAAAGGTGATACTTCCTCACCTCCCTCATAAGAGCTTGGTGTTAAGGTTGCATCACCTTCCCCATTTTCCCTTTCACTCACACTGATTGTGAATGTGTTTCCACCATTTTCCTTTTCTCTGCCTTGACACTCTTGCCACGACCACCCTTTATCTTCTTCAAACACCACGTCTCTACTCACCAAAACTCTCTCTTTACTTGGATCCAACAACCTGTAGGCTTTGGATCCCTCCTCATATCCAAGTAACACAGTGTTGATGCATCTATCAGCCAGCTTCGTGAGGTGAGGTGACACTACTTTTGCATGAGCCAAGCATCCAAATACACGTAAGTGTTGTACATTTGGAGCCTTCCCATGCCAAGCTTGATAGGGTGTCATCCTCTCCACACTCTTTGTTGGAGCTCTATTCAAAATGTATACAGAAGTTCTCACTGCTTCACCCCAATACTTTGCTGGCATGCCTTTGCTCTTCATCAAGCTTCTAGTCATCTCCAAAACCGTCTGATTTCTGCTCTCAACCACACCATTATGCTAAGGAGAATATGTTGCAGTTAAGTGCCTCTTTATACCTTCATCATCACAATATTCTTAAACTTAAGAGAGGTGAATTCACCCCCTCGATCTGTTCTGAAGCACTTTACTCTTCTAGCAGCTTCATTCTCAATCAAGTTTTTGAACCTTTTGAAAGCCTCAAAAGCTTCCCCTTTACTCTTTAGGAAGAATATCTACATGAAACGTGAAAAATCATCAACCAGAAGCATAAAGTAGGTGTTGCATCCTGGTGTAGATGGTGAGATTGGTCCACACAGATCTCCATGGACTAGCTCAAGCTTCTCATGTGCTCTAAAATCTGCTTTCTGTGGAAATGCATTTCTGTGTTGCTTCCCAACCATACAACCATCACAAACTTGATTTGTCTGAGTAATTACCGGCATACCTTCTACCATCTTTTGGCTTGTGAGTCTCTTTAAGGCTTAAAAGTTTAGGTGCCCGTACCTGGCATGCCACAACCAAGATTTGTCTGTCATTCTTGCCATTAGACAAACCTTATCTCCAGTCTTCAACTTTGCTATGAAGAGCTTGTTGTGTTGCCTTTGTATTTTGATCATGAGCCTATTAATGTTGTCATAAACCTTCAACATTCCTCCTTCTATGATTACTCGTCCACCACTCTTATCAATTTGCCCAAGACTTATGATATTATTTTTCAGTTTTGGTATGTAGTATACATTAGACAGAACCAAATGCTCCCCATTTTTACATTGGAATAGCATTGATCCTTGTCCATGTATCTTGATTACTGAATCATCACCAAACCTCACATTGCCATGTATTGAATGGTCAATTTCTGTGAAGCAACCCATGTCACCTGTCATATGGTTGCTTGCACCGGTGTCAAGGTACCAATTTGTCTCCTTCTTGGCACCTCCAATTTCAGTTGACATCTCTCCCTTGCTTTCTAAGACATGTGATTTAGTCAACTTACATGTTTCAATCAACATCAAGGTAAGCTGATCATAATCCTCTTTTTCTCTCAAATTCGCTTGCTCTTCCTTCTCCTTTGATGGACATTCAGAAGCAAAATGTCCCATCTTTCCACAGCCATAGCATTTTATCTTTGACTTACCAAATTTTCTTTTTTGTTGAGGCTCTTCTTCTTTCCTTTGAGAGCCCCCATTTCCTCTTCCTCTTGCTCGACCTCTGCCTCTTCCTCCTCTATTGTTGCTTTGATCTCTTGTGTATCTCTTTTGGAATTTTTTGTCTTCTCTAGCCTTCCATTTTGCTCGAGTGAGAAGCACAATCTCATCTCCTCTTGCTCCATGGCCTTGCAACCTCTCCTCGTGAGCTTTGAGTGATCCAATAACCTCATTTGTGGTTTTGGTTTTTAGATCACTAAACTCTTTAATTGTTGATGCAATTTGCAAAAACTTTGGTGAAGTTGATCTTAGCAACTTCTTCATCACTTGTTCTTCCTCTACCTTGTTGCCTAACCTTCTTAGCTTGTTGACAACAATTTGAAGCTTACCAGAGAATTCATCAATGCTGTCACCATCACTCATCTTCATGGCCTCAAATTCTCTCCACAGAGATTGTGTTCTGATGTTCGTATTTTTAGTGTAGTTTTTAGTATATTTTCTTAGTTTAATAGGACTAGTTTTGATAGTTTAGGATTAGTTTTATGTGTTTTTTGGATAGTTTTGCATATTTTTATGAAAAGTATGGAAGCTACTCTATTTTGTGTATTTTTGTAGGTTTTAGCAAGGAAAAGGTGCTATATGGAGCTGAATTTGGAGCGTTATAGTGAAAGACAGAGGAATACAAGATTGAAGAAGTCGGAGTTTGAGTTTCACGAGATAAAGTGTGGAAGAAACCAAGCCCAGGCTCGTTAACGAGGTTGCAAGGGATCGTTAACGAGGCCACGAGATAGAGATTTCGAGAGTTGACTATGTGACTCACCGATCCTGTGCGGGAATTTATTTCCGTGTCGGTAGAGTATCTTTTTATGATTTTTTGGGTTATTATATTATGTATTTTAGGTCTTGTTATCTTTTTAGATTTTATTTCTATCTTTTAGGATTTTATTTCTATCTTTTTAGGAAAGTTTTTATCTTCTAGCCTTATTTCTTTCTAGCTTTATTAGTATAAATAGCCCTCTTGTTTAGCCTAGAAGGGGGGGGGGAATTTTTTAGAGAGATCGACTTGGAGAGGAGGAAGAGCCGAGGAAGAGACAGAGGAGGATCGGAATCGAGATCAAGGCTCGGTGGACGAGAGTTACCGGGTTCGTTAATCGTTATTTTGGTTCGGTGCTTTGTATTTTTCGGTTTCTTCTGAATTTCTGTAAGATGATAATTATCCTATTAATTTGAGTAGTGATTTGTTTTCTATGATTTCTTTTGTTGAATTTATTTGTTTCATAGTTATGATTAGTGAGTAGTCTTCTTTTCTAGGGTCGGGGTTAAGCCCGGCATAGTTATGCGTGTTTTGTGAGTAGGATTGTGTGTTGAATGCCTTTTATCTATTATTGGGATTGTTTGTTGTGATTATACCGAGATGAAAGTTGAGGTAATTTGAGTTGTTGACTTGATTGAAAGAGAAAGTTGTTAACTTGAAGGTTGATATTGTTTGAATACGAAAGTTTCACGCTTTAGATCCAAAACAAACAATTGAGTGAATTGGGTTACGAAAGTAGGTTAATTTACTTGATATTCAACGAAAGTTGATGAATTTATCTGTTTAAAGGCATGATCTCATCTTCTTACGAGTTTATATACATGACTATGTTGTGGTGTCCCTAGTCCTAGATCTTCGTTTTTATTTGAATTTTCTTAAGAGATATTCGTTGCCAAGTTCACTAGCTCGGTACCGAATCTGTTTAGGTCGTTAGTTTGAGTCTTTTGTTTACGGTGGTTCGTTAACGACCCTGACAACGTCGTTAACGAGGCTGCTTGTGAGTGTTTTGCTTGCTTTTGTTTGATTTTTAGTAGTTGATAGACAAATAACCTTGCTTCTCGTGGAACGATCCTGACTCCCCTATACTCAGCGGGGTCTTGACTATAAATTTATTTGTTGTCCAGAGTGAAGGCCCGTCAACAAATTGGCGCCGTTGCCGGGGAAGTAACGAGTTTGTTTGTTTATCTGTGGGTTCGGGAATAGCCCGACCCCGTTTTTTTTTTCTTTGTCTGTTATTCTCAGCGCATGCCGGTAGGACGTCGAAGGCTTGAGTTTGACAACGCTGGTTATTACTCAGAACCTGAACGTTCCCTGCACCATCGACGCCGAGAGAACCGAGCCATGGCCACACCTGAAGAGATGGCTCGTCAGTTGGAGATCCTCCACAACCAGATGGAGGCGTTGAAAACCGAGAAGGAAGACACTGCTGCCGAAGCTGAGCGTCAACGAGCTACCAACGCTCGTCTACAAGAGGAACTGAATGCCTATCCGAGGAATGCCAAACAGTATATGCATCCAGAACTGAGGGTGCCAGAGTCCCCAATCGTGCTTCCGGAGATAGAGAAAGCTTTTGAGATCAAGTCTCAATTTATATCCTTAATTAAACGGGCTCAGTTTGAAGGGAAACCTACTGAGTGCCCTATGGAGCATATTAGAAATTTTCTTGATTTATGTGACACCATAGCTGCTGAAGGTGTCTCACTTGAATATGTTCTATTAAAAGCATTCAGGTGGTTTCTAGCTGGAAAGGCCCTGAGCTGGTTGGAGAGCCTACCTCCTAAGTCTATCAGGACTTGGAAGAACTTGTATGATCAATTTCTTACAAAATTCTTCCCGCCTGCCAAGACGACGGAGTTGAGGAAACGCATCACCTCCTATCACCAGCTGCCTAATGAGACCTTTGTTGAAACATGGGAAAGATTCAAAGAGATGCTTAGACAGTGCCCCACTCATGGGCAACCTTTATATGTTCTGCAAGAAATCTTTTTCCAGGGTATCAACGCAGAGACCAAGAACCGAATTAACATGCATACAACGTGTGGCTTTATAGAGATGGATCCTACGGCTGCATGGGAATTGCTGGATAAGCTGTCCAATTATGATGCCATGTATGGAACCCAACAGACCCCCCAACCTCAGAAACGTCTCTATGTGCCTAACCGAGAAGATGTTGACCCAGACGTCAAAAATCAGTTTCTACAAGACGAGGTCAACCGCCTGAAGAAGCAGGTAAGTTTTCCGAAATCCTCTCAATCTTGTCAAGAGTGTGGTTCTTCTGCCCATAGTACTTCTGCTTGCACTAACATAGAGCAGGTAAGAGCCGCTGAGACAATTGCTGAAATGAATTACATGAGAGGCCCATACAGGAACCAGCCTAGCAATTTTGACAGGTCAAATAACTATCAGACGTGGGGCAATCAGAATCCAAATCCAAGCTATGTAGAGCCTCCACCAGATAGACGACCTGCACCTTATCGACCTCCAGGCCATCAGGAGCCACCATCTTGGGTACAAGGGTTACAGGAAAGCATCAATGGGGTCCACAACAAGGTCAATGAAGTTCAAGCTAACCTTAACCACCAGAATAAAAGATGGGGAGAGTTCGATGTATGGAAGAAGAATGTAGATTCTCAACTAGGGAACCTTGCTGCACAGATTCCGAGACCACAAGGGCAACTTCCGGGCCGTCCCGAAGAAAACCCTAAAGGACAAATAGCAGCAGTACACCTTAGGAGCGGAAAGACATTACCGGAGCGAGTCCAAGCTAAGGACAAGAAGGAAGAGGACACCACGGTTACCCTCGGTAACGAGCCAGCGAGGGCAATTACCGAACCAGTGTACCATGGTGACGAGGCTCCGAAGGTACCTAACGACCCTACCCTAGGTAAGTTTTCTAATCCGAGCCTTCCTCTCACTTCCAGGGTAGTCAACGACCCGCCGAGCATACCTGACGACCCTAGTGTCGACCCGGTAGCATCACCCCTCGAGCCTAACTTGGTTCCGAGGATGGTGAAATCTCTTCCATTTCCCACTAAGAAATCTATGGACTCTACTGAGAGTAAGTTCAAGCGTTTCGTAAAGATTCTTCAGGGCATTAATATTTCCATCCCATTCGTTGAGGCCCTAAGCGAAATGCCGGCTTATACAAAGTTCTTGAAAGATATTCTTAGCAGGAAAAGATCCATTACAGAGCTACAGGATGAAGTCAGATCTATAGCTTTACCAGAAAAGCTAGGAGATCCAGGGAGATTTGCAATAACGATCGGCATAGGCGACCACAAGTTCAAAGCTTTATGTGATCTGGGAGCCAGTGCTAGTTTACTCCCTCTCTCGATCTGGTCCAAAGCTAATATGGGACCACTAGAGCCGGTAGATATGAATCTGTACATGGCAGATGGATCATGTGTCAAGGCCACAAGAGTCGTGGACGACTATCCTATTCAAGTTGGGAAATTACATGGCAAACCATTCTTAGCCACAGCAAGTGCAAGAGTCGATGTGCGGAAAGGACTCCTCACTTTTGATATTGGAGAGGAACGAGTGGAATTCAGCTTGGATCAGAATGCCAACGACCCAACTGCGGTCGCACAAATTGAGTTGACTCAACCAGAACTCGACAAAGTTGGCCCTACCGAGCCTCCCTCAAACACCAAAACAGGAGAGAATTTCATACAAGTCCTTACCGAACCACATTGGCCGACTACCGAGTCCCACGTGCAAGAATACAACCAAGGTAAGTACTCTAACTATGAATCCGCTAAAGATGGTCATGATATTCTTTATCTTTCGTTCCTACACCATGCCCCATCATATGCACTACAGAGGAGTCCAAACCACCTTGGTTTTCGGATTTCACTAACCGTCATGTAGGAATACCGGGCATATTGATAGAAGAAAAGGGACCTAATTTAGTAACTCAAGCACATAAAGGCTGCAAGGCTAAGCATGGGGTACCTCAAGACCCCAACATAGCTACGAAAGAGCCACCTTGAACTCAGGTGAGTACGTCGGGCTGACGACGTTAAAAATAGCGCTTACGGGAGGCAACCCGCTTTTTAGTATAGAATTAGTTTTCTTTTCTTTTCTTTTTAGATTCTTTTTCCTAGCTTTCTTTTGAGTTCTTTTTAGTAGTTTTTAGGATAGAAATTAGGATAAATTTAGAAAGCTAACAAGATGCAGAAAAAGGGGCTCGAAAATCATTCAAAGGAGGCTACGGTGGCTCGTTAACGACCCACCCAGGGTCGTTAACGACCCGGTTTGGCGAACCGACTCGGGAAGGTAAGTTTTTCTAAACCCTAATCTATCTTTATCCTCTACCCTAATTCTTACCCCTCCCCAGCCGCCACTACCTACCCCCCCCCCCCTCCCCTTTTTAACCCCTTCTATTTAACCCTTCCCAAACCCTCAAAAATTCTACCCACAAATCTCTCAAAACTCCAAATCCCTCGAACCTCCACCGAATCCCCTCACCATCGATCGGAACCCGTCACTCCACCGACCACCGAGAAGCCGTCGTTACCGAAGCCCGGAAACCCATTCTTCTCACCAACGAGATCCGAGCTCGTTAACTACCCAATTCCAACCTCTTATTCTTCAATTTCTCGATTCTCCGGTATGATTTCTAAACCCTAACTCGAAATTGCATGATTCATGGTTTTTAGGGTAGAAATTTCATATCTTGATTTGAGTTCATAGAGAGGGTTGATTTATATGATTGGATTTTGCTCATGAAAGATTGATTATGCTTAGTAGTTCTTGGCCTAGGGAAGGATATTCATGTTAGATGTCTCATTGTGAAAAGTTGATTTAGAAAAGCATGAATTTTTCTTGTTCTAGTATTAAGATACAAACTTTGCATGTCAAAATTTCGGGTAAATTTAACATGTTCGGGATGGGTAATTAAGCAAGTACGGGGTGCATATATCCGATTGTGTGCCTAGTGAAGGAGTATAGAGGATAGCATGCTTGATTTTGGCTTGATTCTTAAAGTTGAAAAATTCGGAATTCTGCGAATTGGCTTTCGGCAGCTCGTTAACGACCCACCCAGGCTCGTTAACGACCCTGCATATGCTCAAAGATCAATACCCAGTCCAGAATCGTAAACGACCCAATTGGGTAGTTAACGAATAATTCCGAGGATTATTTCGACACCAAGTATGGGGTCTCTTGCCTAACCTTACTTGAGTGGATCTTATCTTGGAAAATCATGATTGTTTTGTAGATCACATGGCAAGTTACAACAGACCCGCTACCCGAGCTCAGAAGAAGAGAAGGAACCAGAGGTCCCCATCTCCACCTCGCATGGACAATGTGATCTTGCGCACTCAAGGGCAAGCAGACCGATACAGAGCAATCCTAGACAAGGACCACAACACTCGGTGGTTCTCAAGGACAAGTGCTAAGGCCATGGGGATTTACACGGATGTCAAGGAGGCCTTCCTTATTCTTGGCGTGTCTCATTTGCTGAAGAAGGAGACACTACCACACTTTCCGGCCCTCACATCCGAGTTTTTGGCCACTCTAGAGACTAGTTTTCCGTCAAAGAATTCGGCAGGACGCATCTGGTTTAGGCTCGGTAATGTGAGCCGAGAATATACCATGGCGGAGTTCAACGCTATCATGGAGCTCCCAAATCCTTCTAGAGATTACAGTTTGAAAGACTACAGGGTAACTCAGACTTGGAGCTATATCACTGGGGAGGACCAATCCTCCACAGCGGCATTATCTGGGGCAAGCATTATCAACCCCATATTCAGGATCATTCTCCGAGTCCTAGCCGCTACATTTTGGCCGAAGAGAGAGTTGAACAGGCCAACAAGGACGGAAGTTGCTTGCCTCCGCACCATCCTTTTCAAGGAGCCCGACCCTTTGAATTTGGGGTATGAATGGCTCTACTACATAGAGAAATCAACCAAGTCCAAGGAAGTTTGGTGTGGTAACTTGGTTAGTCTTTTAGCTACAAACCTCGGAGTCGACCTTACTCGCTACACACCGGCTCATGCTGAACTCCTCAACAAGAGCTATTGGTATAGCTCCGGTATTTTCATTCAAGCCGAGGGAGGGTTCAAAGTGAAAGTACAAGACCGCATCGTTACACCCACCCTTGACAAGTTGGAGCTACTCTACGTACCAAATTGGTACGAGGCGTGGACGGGCCATGTTTACCCGTTAGAGCCCAAGCCGGAGGATGAGCTATCACTTAGACCGTGTGAGACAAGATTTGAGCGAGACGAAGAAGAGATGGATGAAGATGAAGATGAGGCTACCGAGGTAGTTGGCGATGACACTGAAGAAGCCGACACCGAGGGAGGTACGGAAGAGCTTAACTTCGAGGATGACGACATCGACACGGAAGTTTTGGGCACCAACGTCCTCATTGACGAGCCTACCACTCTACCAGGCTCGTTAACGACCATTTCCAGCCTCCTCCCTACATTCCTAACGAGGCACCCAGCTTCGTTAACGAGGTCCCGAGGATGACTACCGACCCACCGCCAGCTCCTGTCGACCCTCATTCCTATGGTCTCATGCCATATAACCCGGTGCTGTACCAAGACCATTTTCAGCCTCACTATCCACCACCTCCTCAGCCCGAGTACACAGGATCGAGTATGCCACCACCGTGGGCCGAGGATCTTTCTGCTCAGATGCAACAACTTCACCTCCAGCAGGACCATATTCCTAGGAGGATGGACAGATGGGAGACCGTCTATTCTGCTCGCATGTCGATGGAGGATGAGAGGCATCGTCAGAGAGAGGCGGATGATGCTGAGCGTTGGAGGACGATGTACGACTTCATGGGGAACTTTGAGCATTACTTTCCTCCACCGAACCAGTGATTCAGCCTGAAGAAGAAGTTTTTCCTTGTTTTTCCACTGTTGAGACTTTGTAAGTTTTTATGTCTTTTCTTTTTATTTATTTTGTTTTTTGTTCTTTTCTTTTCTTTTCTATTTTCTTTCCTTCTTCTTATTTTTTCTTACAGTGGGGACACTGTAATTTTAAGTATGGGGTGGGAGAAGTAGAAAACTTGTTATCTTATGTGTCCTATGTGTTTATTTGTTTTAAGTAGTTTCGTTTCATAAAAATTGAAAAAATCGAAAAAAAATCGAAAAATTTTGAAAAAATCTAAAAAGATTTTAGAATTGATAGATATCCCTTTTAGGTTCTATGATGGTAGTTGCTAGCATGATCATATAAATCCTTGCAAGCATGTCTTTGATAGTATAGCCGGATTCTTGTTTTAAAATTGTGTTTTTAGGAAGGAATAACACTTGATGAAATTGAGCACATATACTTTATAGCATAAGTGATGCAATCCAACAAAATAATTACCTTGTGAGTTGTTTTTGGCCTTATAGGGAGAACATTAAAAATCCCTCTTCTTTTCTTGTGTGATTTACTCTCTATATGCATATTATCTCTCGGAATTGTGATGGTTATCTATTTCTTGAGACCTATATAAGATTTATAGTTCATTACTTGTGAGAATCATATGATAGAGAACTTATTTTTATAAGCCCTATTATTCCTTTTTCCTACCTTACATGATCCCTTCTTTTGACAGCCAATTTGAGCCTTATAGCCTTTTATTTTTAGCTCCACAAAATTGTTCCCTAGCCGAGATAAGCTTGACCCTATCCGGGGATTAGGACTTAGATTGGAGAGGTATGTTTTGTTGAGTGCAATGTTATGTTTGGGTTCGAAATTTTGGGATTATTGGTCAGGGTAGATTGGAAGTCTCTTGTTTCTAAATATTATATAAAATAAAGATCTCTTGATGAGCAAAAGATGCACAAAATAAAGTTGTTATGAGAAGAGGAGTACATAGATGAAGCTCGGTAACGACCCTAAAGTGGGTTCGTTAACGAGGCAGCGAAAAAAAAGGGGGTTGTTAAAAAGAAGAAGAAGTTTGAAGTGCATGTGTGTTTATAGATAAAATCAGAGATTATTTTTATTCTTATGAGACTTTCCAGGATATAATGGGTGAGTAAAGGAAAAATGCATAATGAAGAGTGAGTTTGGTATGTTGTTTTTATGAGAGTTTTGGCAAATGTGAGTTTTTAGGAGTCTTTGATTCCCGGATATTATTAGCACCACATAGCCAAAATATTTCCATGCCTTATTGTCTTTACCAAGCCCCATTACAACCCGACCGAATGGAAACTTCTATGAAGTTTTTCATTGAGCCTAAGTTCTCTTGATGATTTTTGCTTGTTTTGACAAATCTTGGGTGGAGAGTATTGGTGATATAAGTTCCAATTTCTATGAGTTTTTGTGTATAAGATGAGTTGAGAGTTGAATTTATAAGCCCAAACACTTAAGAGTTGAGTGAAACACATTATATTCCTTGTGAAGTTGGATTGTATTTTCTTATGTCTATTTGGTGCATATATGTGTAATGACATTAATAATCATTTGTTATTTCTTTTCTATGTATTGATGTTGCTTTTTAGATGAAGGCTATGTCTTGATGAGTATGTTAGTTTGGTTTTGGTTATTGTTTAGTGATTGCTTGAGGACAAGCAAGTCTAAGTATGGGGTATTTTGATGTTCGTATTTTTAGTATAGTTTTTAGTATATTTTCTTAGTTTAATAGGACTAGTTTTGATATTTTAGGATTAGTTTTATGTGTTTTTTGGATAGTTTTGCATATTTTTATGAAAAGTATGGAAGCTACTCTATTTTGTGTATTTTTGTAGGTTTTATCAAGGAAAAGGTGCTATATGGAGCTGAATTTGGAGCGTTACAGTGAAAGACAGAGGAATACAAGATTGAAGAAGTCGGAGTTCGAGTTTCACGAGATAAAGTGTGGAAGAAACCAAGCCCAGGCTCATTAACGAGGTTGCAAGGGATCGTTAACGAGGCCACGAGATAGAGATTTCGAGAGTTGACTTTGTGACTCACCGATCCTGTGCGGGAATTTATTTCCGTGTCGGTAGAGTATCTTTTTATGATTTTTTGGGTTATTATATTATGTATTTTAGGTCTTGTTATCTTTTTAGATTTTATTTCTATCTTTTAGGATTTTATTTCTATCTTTTTAGGAAAGTTTTTATCTTCTAGCCTTATTTCTTTCTAGCTTTATTAGTATAAATAGCCCTCTTGTTTAGCCTAGAAGGGGGGGGGATTTTTAGAGAGATCGACTTGGAGAGGAGGAAGAGCCGAGGAAGAGAGAGAGGAGGATCGGAATCGAGATCAAGGCTCGGTGGACGAGAGTTACCGGGTTCGTTAATCGTTATTTTGGTTCGGTGCTTTGTATTTTTCGGTTTCTTCTGAATTTCTGTAAGATGATAATTATCCTATTAATTTGAGTAGTGATTTGTTTTCTATGATTTCTTTTGTTGAATTTATTTGTTTCATAGTTATGATTAGTGAGTAGTCTTCTTTTCTAGGGTCGGGGTTAAGCCCGGCATAGTTATGCGTGTTTTGTGAGTAGGATTGTGTGTTGAATGCCTTTTATCTATTATTGGGATTGTTTGTTGTGATTATACCGAGATGAAAGTTGAGGTAATTTGAGTTGTTGACTTGATTGAAAGAGAAAGTTGTTAACTTGAAGGTTGATATTGTTTGAATACGAAAGTTTCAAGCTTTAGATCCAAAACAAACAATTGAGTGAATTGGGTTACGAAAGTAGGTTAATTTACTTGATATTCAACGAAAGTTGATGAATTTATCTGTTTAAAGGCATGATCTCATCTTCTTACGAGTTTATATGCATGACTATGTTGTGGTGTCCCTAGTCCTAGATCTTCGTTTTTATTTGAATTTTCTTAAGAGATATTCGTTGCCAAGTTCACTAGCTCAGTACCGAATCTGTTTAGGTCGTTAGTTTGAGTCTTTTGTTTATGGTGGTTCGTTAACGACCCTGACAACGTCGTTAACGAGGCTGCTTGTGAGTGTTTTGCTTGCTTTTGTTTGATTTTTAGTAGTTGATAGACAAACAACCTTGCTTCTCGTGGAACGATCCTGACTCCCCTATACTCAGCGGGGTCTTGACTATAAATTTATTTGTTGTCTAGAGTGAAGGCCCGTCAACATGTTCCCAACTCCAAGGTTCATGGTCGTGTTCCCAACTTCTTCACCACTTGTTCTTCCTCTACCTTGTTGCCTAACCCTCTTAGCTTGTTGACAACAATTTGAAGCTTACCAGAGAATTCATCAATGCTGTCACCATCACTCATCTTCATGGCCTCAAATTCTCTCCACAGAGATTGTGTTCCCAACTCCAAGGTTCATGGTCTTGAGCATATTCCATGCTTCCTTGGATGTCTTCTTGGCACCCAATTGGAGCAGGGTATCTTCTCCTATACCCTGGTAGATAGCTGCTAAGGCCATCTTGTCCCTTTTGTTGTCGACTGGATCCTCAACCTCCATTGTGTCCCACACGCCTTGTTCCATCATGAAGACCTCCATTTTTATTGCACATGCTGCATAATTGCTTCTATTCAGCATAGGATATTTTAATGTCACGGATCCATCCTTGTCTTGAATCCGGACATTATCCCATAAGAGGTGTTGTTCCTTGGCCCATCCCTTGTGTTTGATTCCCTCTCTCTTTGTTCTCTTAATTCTCTCTGTCTCGGACTCTCAATCTCAAGATCAGACATTTGTTTTGATGGATTTTATCTCACCGGGCTTTGATACCAGATGTTGGAAATTCATTCAATTTCTTAAACAAAATAACAAATTATGAGAGGGAAATCGTGCAAACTTTTGCCTTGAATTTAATAGAGGAAAATCCAGTACATTCGGATTACAAAAAACTCTATCTGCACCTCCTATTTATACAAATTGATAATGGAATTTCTTATGCTCAAATTAATGCTAAATTGACGCCTAACCAATGTGCATTTGTGGTTTATTCTTCCCACATCCACACATCTTATTTGCTTAAGAATAAAATGCTAGCAAATCCTGAAAACTAACAATTGAATATTAATAGAATTTAACTAATTTAAAACAAGTTCGAAACATTCAAAAATTCACATTCCTCTTCCTCTCCCTCGCACACCACTGTGCGGGCCGCCGCCGCCGGACAACCACGGCCGCTTGAGTCTGCGCGCATCGTCGCCTGCGGTGTCTGAACTCCAACATCGAATCGTCGCGTCTACTGGAGTTGTTCGTCATCTTTCTGTGTATTGCTGTTGCGTGCAACAACCGTTGTTGCTCGTTACAATCAAGAAAATGAAGAAATGAGCTATCGGGTGGGTTGTCCTTTTAATTTTGGGCTGAGACAAGAGAGGAGCCCAGTTCAATTTTGAAGCCCATCAACTCTTATTCTTGAAGCAAAGAAGGAATTTCAGCCCATTAGATCCGCCCACCTTGTTTCTCGTGTCAAATTTCTGCTCTCTTCTCGAGTTGGTATAAATCACGACCCCTCGTTATGTTTTCATATCTTTAATTAATTTTAAAAATATGTATAACAGAGTTTAATGACAAATTCATATAAGGATATGAACGAGACTTGCATAAGGGATATACAAAAGGAAGTTATCACGCTCATTAGTAAATTTATAATTTTTAGAAATTTACAAATCATTTTTATAAGGATAATGAAAATGAATTATTATGAGCATTTGAATTATAAATTATTAATGGAATAATAATTTATATTAATCCTTAAAAATTATTATTATTAGGAAATAATAATTTGAGAAAACCCTAGAATAAATAATAAATTAATTATTAATGTATTTCATCTCTGTTTATGTGAAAACTCGAACCTGGGTTAGGTCAAGTGCGAGAGTCATTCTTCCCTCGTGAAACAAGGGATCCACATTCGTAAAGACTAATTGTGAAAACAAGGCAAGTGGATGAACCTCTTGCCCTTCTTATTAAATGTGGACTTATGCTCCATTTAATATTCATGTTTGTTTGAGAATGACTTGTATGTTAAATAAATGAACTTAGGTTTATTTATTGCTTAGAAATAACGAACTCGTCATTCTTATTATTATCTTATACGACGCTAGTACTGAACTTAGGACCGATTGTTTGTGGCATTGATTGTTTCAAATCCCTTTTCGAGATTTTGTTATGGATTAGTATAGAAACAAGGATGTGAGTCGGGCCCTCTACATCTCTTTTAACTTCTACCTTATTGAGGACTGATAATACTCTAGCTAAGTGCTTGGGACTTTTGTCCCTTGTTAGCCAGTCTCATCGGAGCCGCCAACCCCGTTGTCCAATCTTTTTGGAGCCGCCAACTCCGTTTCCCAGTCTCTTTGGGCCGCTAATTCCGCTAGCCAGTCCCCTAGAGCCACCAACATTAAAAATCTCCACTTGGAGTGCGATGATTTATAACCTAAGAAAGATAAGTGCCTAGTGCACACTAACTATAGAACTAGTGAAAACATACCGTTGCAGAATAGTATAGCATAAGATAGGAACTCGGGAATTCAAATTCCTCTTTTCTGTTGACCTAGCCTCCTTAGGGTTGCCCCGACTACGAGTCATCAACTAAGATAATTAGTTGTTTAACTGATCAATAAAGACTTCTCGAATTAATATTGTGGCACAACATAGTCCTCGCAAACATTATTTCTTTTCATGCAACCCCACTCTCGTGGTGTCCTATCTCTAAAGAAATCTCGGATTTCTTTTTTCTCTTGGGTAAGAGTTTTACTTTCTTTCTAATGGAAGTACATCCTTGTAATCTCAGACTTATCTCGGAATTTCCTAGCCTTCTCTCTTTCGATGGAAGTATTAACTATTTGATTATTGACTAATCACCATCATTTGGAGATCGATACCAACATGTTTAGTTAATACCATAGTCGTCATTCACTTGCTAGTCTTTCATTATACTAACCCATCCACCATCTCTTTCTCTTTTTCCTTGCTTGTTCAGACATCAGGATGTAAATGCGCGTTTCTCAAGGACCAAGGATTCGAAGATAGATGCAATAATGGACATATCAAGGAAGGATTCAACTTTTAAGCGAAGTGTTCAAGCAATAGTACACGACTAAAGGCGTGGTTATCAAGGGCTAAAGATTGAGGCAAGGCAGGCTTGAAGGAAAGAAGAGTTTTCCCTTGAGCAAGGCACCCGAAAGGTGGTGTGTTAGCTCTTCTATTTGTAAACCAAGGGACACATCATCACATGAGTTCTCCTTGAAAATAGCATGTGTTTTCAATAAACCCTTTTTAATAACCCTTTCATAATTTATGTCATATTTTCCACTGCTACACCTTATGTAAACGAAATATCATTGTAATGAACCACAATTTCTTTTATTGAATAAAACTTACGCTTTTAAATCATTTTACGTTAATTATGTGTTTTAAAGTCTTGGGTGGTTCTGGGTGGGTAATCCAGGATCACTAACGGTAATATCATTTGGGATAAAAATAGGGGTGTTACAATCATTGACATCCAAATTAAATGCATCGTAATAACTATTCAAAAACAATTCTAAATCAGTCATCTTAAACCTAGGATCAAACACAAAATCAACAAGATGATTATCTGGAATAACTTCATAATAGTTCAACCATTTAATTTTCATAGAATCAATAGCACCTTAAAGTTCGACGAATTTAGACCCCTCATAAAAAGCACCCGCCACATTCAAGACTTTGAAACACATGCATGCATAAAGCAGTTTAAAAGTGGAGTTTCAACGATGGCAAAGATCTATTGGAAAAGTTCGGTGTGCAACACCTTTTTGGCTACAAAACAACCTCCAATCTTGGGTGGTTCGGGTGCTAGCCCAAATACGACTAACAACATGTCTAATAGGTTGAACTAAAGACAACGTATACTTAAATCATCTTTGACACATAAGTTTAAAATATGACAAACACATCTTATATGAAAATACTTCGTTCCAAGAATTGGTTGACAATGAGGAATCAAATCTCGGATTGAAGTGGTGTTGTTAGATGCATTGTCAAACAAGATATAAAAAAACTCGATGAATTAGTCTATACTTTTCCAAAATAGTACGAATAATGTTACTAATCATTAAAGCGGTATGAGAAAAGTAAAAAATACTTTATAAGCCAAAAGACTTTTTTGCACAACAAAATGATCATCAATAAAATGACATGTTAGGCTCATGTATACATGATTTTGCCAATGATCACTCCAAATGTCACTACAAATTGAAACTTTAATATCATTTTCACTAAAAAATTTCACCAATGCCATTTTATGGGCTTTATAAGCTTTCATCACGTTATTTCTTACCGACTTCCTAGTGGTCAGTTTATAAGCGGGTTGTACATGACTAGTCATCCAATTGTTAAATCCTAACTTTTCGGTAAAACAAAATGATAAGTGATCAATACAAATAGACTCACAAAAGGCATACATACTAGCATTATGGTTATAACTAAATAAATGAGAGTTATGAGAAGAAGAGGTTGCATACCTGAAGAGTTGGGATTGTCCTTGCAACATACCTAAATTGCCGGGGTGTGCTTCATGTGCTTTGACAACGTTCCATAGCCGCCATTAGCCAACCATGTGTATTTCTTGGGACAATAGTTACAATGAATTGTGTATTTCTTGTTAGGTGCATCAAATACTCCATTTTGAAAATATTTTGAAAAAATATTGGATTTAAGGGTTGGACCTTAGTCGGGTCCATCCACTCCCTCATTTTCATTGGGAGTGTTAGCTTGGGCCGAACCCGGTTGTCCCACATTGGGATCTGAGTAATCCGACAAGTTAATAGGAGGTACAAATTCTATATTAGCACCATTGTCTTGTGAGCTAAAACGTTGATCAACAAATCCAAATCCATTAATTTTTTTAAAATGTAATTAATCAAAGAGAAGTAGAATACAAGGTAAATATTAAGAAGATAATGAAATATAAAATTACAAAGCAGTATGATGTAAGATAATTATGTTATTTTTTTAAAGGACAATTATGCAAATAATGTGTGGAAAAGAAAGAAATTGTAAAAACTAGTAAAGATTGAGAGATTGGTAGTGTGGGTTGGAATGAGATAATGTATGTGGGTATTTAAAGAATAAAATTAGCAACTAGTTGTTGGAAATAATGCATACAAAAAAAACTAGTCGTTGCCATTCTGGCCTAAAACTGTGACCTCTTGCGATTTGCCTTTTTGCCTGAACCGCAATCGCGGTTTTAGTTTCGTGTTAAAAAAACAGTTGTTGGCCGATAGAACCGGTGGTTCTCTGGTTCCTAGGGTGGGGAAACGAAACCGAAACTAACTTTGGGTCGGTTCTCAAGATCCGATTCGATCCGGTTCCGAAATAGGACCCTTATCTAGTAGGATCTGATGAGAATGATGCACACAATAATTTAGTTTATGTATTTTTTGACACAAATGATGCATTTGAAGGTTTAAAATTTATATATTATATAGGCACAAATTTTTACATACATTTAAAAGTTAAGCACAAGCAAATTTTCAATATAAACAATGTCAACGAAGTGTAAAATAATTACACATATATGCACACAAAATATAAAATTTATTTATATATACATTCAGAAATTTAGTTGAACAGTTAGAATTTTATGGTAGTATCATGAAGTCTTCGTTTCAATTTTCATATGCAGTTCTCTTGACTATATATATATATATATATGACAATTCAAGAGAAATGACTCCTAATCGGGAGAAACAATTAAGAGCGTCGGATTTGAAGTAATTATGGACATGGTTGAGGGAACATAAGAGCAAAAATAGGGAAAAAATATGTGAATATTGGATGGTAGTTACCATAAAGGAAGGAGTTATTATGTACGGATTTATGTGTTTAAACTTTAAAAAAATCAAAATGGAAGCTCTTACATTTAATGCATCGTGTAAATTTAAAAAAAAAAAAGTATTCTAAATCGATTTTATAAAATAAATAGCCAATATTCACCAAAATGGCAATTCCTATATTTAGGGGATCGTGCAAACAAAAAAAATTGAGAACACATTCTCAAATATGCTGTTGTAGTATATTTGAGTTTACATCTGAATATGTTAGTTTAAATATTGAACAAAACAATATGTAAACGGATATTAAGAACGCATTCTCAAATATACCGTTATAGTAGTCATATGTTTATATCTGAATATGTTAACAAACCAATATTGCTAAACGAATATTAAAAACACATTCACGAATGTGCCGTTGTATGAGTTATGTATATAATTGTAATTATATCTGAATATTTGTGTGTAAATCTGGAATAAAACAAAGTATGAAATGAAATATTAAGTATATAATCTTAAACATGTATTACAATATATTTGAATATTAAGTTTACAGCATATTTGAACGAACATTAATAACACATTTTCAAATATGCCATTGTAGTAATCATGTGCTTATATTTAATATCGATCAGACCAATATGTGTAAACGAATATTAAAAACACATTCTCGAATATGTTGTTGTAGTAGTCATGTGCTTATATCGGAATATGTTCGTTTAAATAATGAACAAACCAATATATGTATAGGAATATGAAGAACACATTTTTGAATGTAGTATTATAGAAGTCATGTACATAGTTGTAATTATATTTGAATATTTGTGTTCAAATCTTGAACAAAACAAACTATACAATCGAAAAATTAAGTATACAATCTTGAACATGTTTACAATATATCCGAATATTAAGTTTACAGAATTGAACATGTATACAAAATAAATAGAATATTTAAGTTCAATAATCAAACATACAAATATCTTATTTGAATATTAAGTATATACTCATGAACATATAAAAACCTAGTCAATCTTTATTTTGCAGATACTTATTGACCCACTCGTCAATATCCATCTCAAATCTACACACAACGAATTTCAACCCATCGGCTAATTTGTCATTAAGATAGATATAAAAAAATTCAAAAGTAATATGTTATAGTATAATTGATCTTGTAGCCATATTTGACAATAGATTAAACAGAGGAGATGATCTTGAAAAATAATTAATAAAATAATTCATATGATTTGTTCGTTCAAATGATGTGGGGGATTAATGGAAATGGATTTTGTGGACAATTTGAATGCATAAGTTATGAAGATGAGAGACTCATAAATCATTGCAACTATGGAGATGGAAAACTCGAGCATGGAGGAACATGGCCATTGCAACTCTGGGGAAGAGAGAGTAGCAGATCTAGAAATGATGGGAGAGTAATAAGGAAATAAATATTTATTTTAATTTAATAAATAAGTATTTATTTATTATTTGAGTAATAAAGAAATAAAATATTTATATTTTTAAATATAAATATCAACACTTTTGTTATTTGTGCTCATGTTAATTTATATGTGTTTCAAAAATATAAAAGAAAAAATAAGGCTTTTGTAAATTTGGAGATCACCCTATATTTAGGAAAGTCTTTTCTTTATTTGGAGAAGATCTCTATAATCACGAATGTAATAGGTTGTTTGTTGGACCTAAAAAGAGGTTCAAAATCCCTAAAAATCCAATCCCCAAGAATATAGAGCATCTCTCGGGGATGCTCTCAAGTCTCAATAGAGATGCTCTCAAGTCTCAACAAATGCTCTAAAATAGAGAAATTGAGAATTTTGAGATATTTGGGGTGTGTTTTAGTCCAATTGATTCTCCATCTCATTCTCCAATATAGGGGAAAAAAGAGGAGTTTCCCCATATTTAGGGAATTCTCCAAATAATATAGGATTCTCCAAAATGGAGAAACTAGTGGATTAAAAGCTTAAATAAAGTGAGAAGTATGATTGTTGATTCTCCATTTGGAAGAAATTTTTAGAGAAACTATTGGTGATACTCTTATATGCCAGTTTTATTTTTCTTATGGTTTTTTCAATGCGGAAAGAACACCGACTTTTATTCCAACACACCCTCTCAAAGTGTAACTGGCTTGGACTAGAGACCTAAAGACTTGACCTACTTTGATACCATGTAGAATTTTCGAGGGCCAATAGTAGACGAGAAAGTGTAACGGGTTTCGGTAGTAACTGGCTTGCACTAGAGACTCAAACACTTGATGTGCTCTAATACCATGTAGAATTTTCAAGGGCCGATAGTAGGGCTGGGCAAAAAAAACCGTAACCGAAAACCGATCACTTTTTACGGTTAACCGAAACGATTTTTTTTAACCGGTTAAGGTTAACCAACCAGTACTTTTAACGGTTCAACGGTTCAAATACGGTTATCAATATTTTTACGAACGGTTAACCAATGAACCGATAATATTTTATAATATATTATATGTTTTTAAAAAGGGAATCATATAACTAATTAGTTTTATTTAAAAATAAATACATTTTGATAAATAACAAATTAGCTATTATAAATTTTGTTTATAGTGTAATGTTTTTTAACTCTCAAAGAGTCAGTGACTTGGAGACTCAAAGTTGTGAAAAAATTGACACGTTATTCAGTTGGCGAGGGAATGGGGACTAAAAAATCTAAAAATTTCCCAAATGGCCAAATCTTTTATTTGACCTAAAAATGTGCCGCCCATTTTGAGCCTTCTCTTCTCCGCTCTTCTTCGTCCCGAGTGACGTTCCC
Source organism: Fallopia convolvulus (assembly GCA_964016875.1). Taxonomy (NCBI): domain Eukaryota; kingdom Viridiplantae; phylum Streptophyta; class Magnoliopsida; order Caryophyllales; family Polygonaceae; genus Fallopia; species Fallopia convolvulus. The sequence goes on along the minus strand of OZ024718.1, from coordinate 61,849,324 downwards.
AAACTGATTCGACGATTCGTTGACTGAGTGGTGACTGTCGAGTGTCGAGTGCCGAGTGTTGCGTTAGTGTGTTCCATTCTCTGAGTCGCTGATTCGTTGTAGCCTCTGCCCTCCAGGCTTGTCGAGTGCTGATTCATTGCGTTCCATTCTCCAACTGTCGAGTGTTGCTTCTCTTCTCCGAGTCGCTTGTACTCCTTGCAGCAGGCAGCAACGCCCTAAAAAGGTTCATTCTCTAATGCTCTTTGTTATTTTTTTTGTTGTAATTGTTGCTAACTTGTTGTAACTATTGCAATTGATGAGCATACTGCATACCTCCTGTTCATGTTGATACTTGGTAATATTGCAAGGGTCTTTGTTATACCTCCTTTGTTGATACTTGTTGTAATTTTTTACTCGTGAATTGATGAGCATACCTCCTTTTCAACGAGGAAAGGTCTTTGTTATTTATTTTGTTGTAAGTCTGAAACTGTTGTTGACTTGCTGTAAGCCTATAACTATTAGTCTATTACTGATTTGCTAGTTGCTACTTGGTTACTTGCTAGTTTATGTATGAAGTTCAACAAATAAATGTCTTCGTTTCACTGGGAGTATGTGCACTTGTGCAATGTGATTGACTTTGTTCTCTTTTTTTTTTATGAAACAGATGCCAGACTGCCCAGAAAATGTGGATGCAAATACTACTGAAAATAGGAATGATAAAATCAACGCAACTCAGCCTATGGAATCAACTGTAGTTTCTACTAATGTTGCTTCTACTGTTGGAAGTGTTTCAAAATCAACAAAGAGGAAGCCTTCGGTTCACTGGGAACATTTTGATAAACTCGATGGGGTATCAGCTAAATACAAGTATTGTTCTGCTGTTATTCATGCTTCAACTAGAAATGGAACAAGTGGCATGAAAAATCACCTTGAAAGATGTAAAAAGAATCCAGCCAATCTAGCTATTAAGAAGCAAAAGTTGATTGATTTTGAGGCTAAGTCTGTTGTTGATAATGATGGAAAGGTTCATGTTATAAATGTTCCTAAGTTGTGGCAATTTAATCAAGAAGAGGCATGAGTAGGACTTGCTCGTATGATTATTATGGATGAGTTACCATTTAGTTTTGTTGAGCATGAAGGATTTCGTGAATTCTGCAAGTTGTTAAACCCTCTTTTTGTTGCCCCTTCTCGGAGGACTATCACTAGAGATTGCTATGGTCTTTTTATTGAAGAGATGAAAAACATGAAAATGGTCTTTAGTAAATTGTCTTCTAGAGTCTCTCTCACTACAGATACTTGGACTTCTGGCCAAAATTTGAACTATATGTGTTTGACTGCACATTTTATAGATGATGAGTGGACTTTGCATAAAAGGATACTTAACTTTTGTCATATAGTTGGTCATTCTGGTGAGTATATTGGCAAGGCTGTTGAAAAGCGTTTGCTTGAATGGGGAATTAAAAATGTCATGACTGTCATTGTTGATAATGCTAGCCCTAATGATTTGGCTATTAAATATTTGAGAAGAAGACTTAATCATTGGGGTGGTAGTGTGCTGGATGGTAGATTTTTGCATATGAGGTGTGTTGCACATATCTTTTGAATTTGATTGTAAAAGATGGTTTAAAAGATGTGACTGCCTCTATTTTCAGAATCCGCACTGTTGTGAAATATGTGAGATCTTCCCCTACTAGGCTTCAAAACTTCCGAACTTGTGTAGAAGAGGAAGAAATAGAGTGTAAAGGCCTTGTGTGTTTGGATGTTGAAACTGGATGGAATTCTACTTATTTAATGCTTGATTATGCTGTCAAGTTTAGACTAGAATTAAATAACTTGACCTCTAAAGGTGGTCCATATGTTATGGAGTTTGCTAAGTTAGGTGGTCTACCTAATGATGAAGATTGGAGCATAGTTAATTCCTTTTTGCCATTTTTGCAAATATTTTATGATGCTACTCTACGGCTGTATGGAAGTCTTTATGGCATCGGGAATCATTTTGTGTCTCAACTATTTGATGTGGGAGATTTAATATCTAGTCATTGTGATAGTGAGGACTTGGGTATGCAACATATGACAATTAGGATGAAGCTGAAAATGTACAAATATTGGGGAAATGTTGAGAATGTGAACATCTTGCCATTTATTGCTTTTGTTCTTGATCCAAGATACAAGTTGCGTTATCTTGAAGTTGTGATTGATGATATTTATGATGAAGAAAATGCCGCAATAATGAAATCAAAAGTTCAAGCTACAATGCGTTCTTTGTTTCATATATATAATGTTTCCATAGTGCAACCAAAGAATTCTAGCCAACTTGGTTATTCCTCTTTAGCTCAAGAAGACAAGGTTAAAAGCAACAAAGGGTTAAGTGACTCACATCATTTAAAAATGAGGTTTCAACAGAAAATGAGAACATTGGGAAATATTGAAAGGAGAAATGAGTTGGATAAATATTTAGAAGAAGAATTTGAACCTGTAGAAGGGGAATTTGATATCTTGCAATGGTGGAAAGATCATCAAAAGAGATACCCTATTATTGCTATGATTTCTCGAGATGTGCTTGTAATACCAACATCAACTGTTGCTTCCGAGTCTGCTTTTAGTACCGGAGGTCGAATGCTTGATTCTTTTCGTACGTCATTGACCCCTTGAATGGTGGAAGCTTTAGTTTGTGGTCAGGATTGGATTCGTACTTCGAGTATTCGTCTTCCCGCGGAAGAGAATATACTCGAAATTGAGGTTTTGGAAGAAGGTTAGTTTATTATCTTTGTACAATTCCAATTTGAGTACACAACTTAGTTAATTATATTTACTAACTCTATTGTGTTTCTATTGCGTTTCTAATTAAAAAACTTTTGTTGGAGCAACCCGCGATTGTAATTGACGAGTCTATTTCTCTTCTTGAAGATGAAGAATGCATTTTATATGGTTTTAATGGCTAAAGACCTAAGGTAAAGGAAGTAGATTTATTGGCTTATTTGATTTATTGTCTTATTAGTTATTAGTTATTTGATTCCTTCTCTGCTTCTGACTTGTTGCTTAATGTTTTTTTAGAGCATTAGCTTAAAATAATTCAAACCTAATCACAACTAATATTAACTTGCATATGATTAATCACAATATTAAATTGTGATGGTTTGAGGTTATTGGACAATAAAGGTTTGATAAGCACAGATTAAGATGGTGATTTGAACATAATAATATAACTGCAGAGAGTGTGTTTGCATATCCCACAACTTATTATATTTTGGCTTCTTATTGTTTCAGTTTGTTTCGTTGTTGGAGCCTGGAGTGGAAGCATTTTGCTGCAACAAAATATTTGTATTTTGTTTTGGATTTCTATTTTGCTACCTTAGAAGATTTGTTTTCAGCATTGGATAAGAGGACATGATTGGAAATTTCTATTTGGCTTATTAGTTATTACTTATTAAGTTATTAGTAGAATAGCATTAGCAAGATTTGTATTCCTGCAAGACACTGGACCAGTGGACGCATATTTGAATTCTTTTTTTGTTTTTGTTTGGACTTTTATTGTATTTGTGTCAACTTCCAGTTATCTTAAATGTTAATTATTGGTTTTTGTTTTGGCTGGAAGTTATTGTGTCAAGTGTCAACTGGAAGTTATTACTTATTGTATTTTAGTATGTTAATGATTAATTTATTAATTTTTAATACAAAAATTAATGTTAATTAATAATAATTAGTCATCGATTGGCTTTTGTTTTAGCTGATTTGTTTATTATGGTTAACCGAGAAACCGTAACCGATAACAAACGGTACGGTTATGGTTATTGAAATTTACTAACTGAAGTTCCGGTTAACCGACCGTGCCCACCCCTAGCCGATAGTAGACGAGAAAGTGTAACGGGCTTCGACCAGAGGCTTCGGTAGTAACTAGCTTGGACTAGAGACTCAAAGACTTGACCTGCTCTGATACCATGTAGAATTTTTTCGAGGGCCAATATTAGATGAGAAAGTGTAATGGGCTTCGACCAGTGACCTGCTCTGATACCATGTAGAATTTTCGAGGGCCGATAGTAGTCAAGTGATGTGTCGGGTTTCTAACAATGTTTTTTTGCATATAACATTAAGATCTACATTTCAACCCAAAAACTTAAACATATGAGTAAAAGTTTCACCTTACTTATATTCTAGTATTTTTCTTATGGTTTTTCCAATGTGGGAAGAGTACCTACTTCTATCCCAACATCAACTCTATTTAGAAAGAACCTATGGTATAAATTTGAATGTGGACTTGAAATAAGGTATCATGTTGAGAATGTATCGAGTTGGAATTTGATACTTGATTGTGGGTGTTTAGCAAATATTTTTAAAATGAAATTTGAGGGGAGTGAGAAAAATATGTCATATATTGGAATGAATTTCATTCTTTTAAAATTAGAGGTATGAAAATCCTTACTAACCCATATTAAAGGAAGTTTAGGGTATGAGATTGAAATCTAAACAACTCTCTAACAAACACAATGTATTGGGTTTTGTATTTCGAAACCCTATACTTCATTCCCCAACCCATCTAAATAAACGCCACTTCAAAGTTTATTAAGCTATTTAGAAAGAACCTACCCTTTTTTGGGTCAATGATCAATTCCATCAGCTTACTTTGCTTCACTATTTAAGCCTCAGATTTTTGTACACAAATTTTTAGCTTTTTATTGAATGGTGTTTAAAATAAACGCTATCAAATGGCAATTGATTTAAAAAATAATAAATGTTATGGTTTTTCAATGGATTGGGAGTTTCTTAGCGTTTAGAAAAGTCATTAAATGTAGTTCGGAAATGCCATCAAATGACATTCGGAAAAGCCATCAAATGACATTCGGAAAAGCCATCAAATGGCGTGTGGAAACGCCATCAAATGACGTTGATAAACTCCATCAAATGACGTTAATAAACTCCATCAAATGAAGTTTCATTTGTCCTACATTTTCGAAACTCTAACGGCTATATTTCAACGGATATATACAACATATATATTATTCAACTGCTATATTATATCTCCTATATAATCCCTCCATTCTACATTCATTCATACTCATCTTTTTCTAAATTGTCAATTTTCAATACATTATTAATTGTAAACAATGTCTTATGTTGGAGAAAGTTCATATTTTGCTGGAAAAGATACATCAAATTACGTTGGTCAAAATCCATCATATCAAGAAGGAGGTGAAGGAAAAGAACAAGAAGAATCGTTCGATCCGAGCAAATGGTTACCGGTATGTATCTTTCGATCTAAAATTTGATATATCGTTTAAAATTTTATACAATTGTTTAGAATTTGATATGACCATTTAGAATCGTGAATATAATGAGAAATACGTATAATCGTTTACAATTGCTATGGTTTAAATTTTTTGCAATCGTTTAAAATTGTTATGATACTTTAGAAATTGATATAATTGTTTAGAATTCGATATAATAAAAAACATGAAAATAATATGAATTGATATGATCGTGTAGATCTGTTATAATTGCAAAATTGGTTATAGTTTACAATTGTTAGATAATAATAGTTTAGAATTGATATAGTCGTTAAAATTTGTTATAATCGTTTAGAATTTGGCGCATTATATACAATTGTTTAGAATTGATATAAGTTTCGTATGAACAACCATGTGGTCCAGATTTTATAAATGATTTTGCCAACGATCACTTGTGGGATCACAAAGATGAGATGATTGAGTGGGCTAGGCAAATCAGTCGAGATAGGACGATGATTTTGCTCATTGCTAACTCAAATGACAATTATGTCAAACTAACATGCGAGCAGTCCGGAAAGTCTAGATCGAAAAAGAATATCATCTTTTGAAACTAACCATTGAACCACACTTTCTCCTCTTGCCCTTCTGGGACCGCTTAATACCCGATAAGGTCCTTGGTAAATATACTCTATGTAGTGCCCCTTAGTTGGGCGGCCTCCTCTATACTGATCTCAAACACCTCTGCCACCATCTCAATGCGGGTGGTAGAGTCTGCAACGCCCGAAACGGCAGTGTCGTCGATCCGAAGAGATAAGATCTCTACAACATCGTGGAGGGTAATAGAAATTTCTCCCCAACTGAAGTGGAAGGAGTTGGTCTCAGGATACCAGCGGTCCACGAAAGCGGTCATCTACGGGTGATCTATCTCCCCCCACTCTAGCGACACCAATGAGGCAAGACCACTCTAACTTGCAATGTCGAGCCAACCCTCCTCCTCTGAATCCGGCGGCGACTGGTAATACCCCATCAACAACTTATTATGCTCGGGAAAACGACTATGACATCTCAACAACTTGTGTGGCTAAAATTTAGTATTATAATATTAGTGTACAATATTATTGAATAAAAAAATAAGAAAAAATTATCGCATTTACTTACCAATTTATCCTGGTAAACCACATGTTCGGCCTGCTGCGCCCGACGGATCTCAGCATTCATCTCCTCCCATACGGCTTTTGCGCGATGAGCATCGTAAGTGACGAGCAGGTCCATGATGCACAGACGGGCAACCCCCGTCGCTGAAGCGTTCTCATGCTCGGTAGCAGGGGTGAATAGGGCCCTATGATGCATCAATAGTATCGTCTGCTCCAACAAATGCGGTTGGAGTCGGGATGGGCGTCGATACAGCTCCATGATCTATAGTCAAAGTCGGATCGGGCATCGGGGCAACTCCACAATCTATAGTCGGAGCTGGAGGTCCATGATATATAGTGAATTCTTATGTTCCTTAATTTAATCATAATCCACACCTAAGAAAATTCTCACTTCAAGGGCAAGTTCTTTTATTTAACCTTAACTGGGAATTATTCATTGCCGTTAAATTTAGCAATTATATTCATGCATCGTTTAAATAGGGCAAGTATGAGTTTTTGTTTGTTCTTTAGGCATGGAACAATTAGTTTATTCTGAATATCAGGAGTAGAGCAATAACAAGAAATTGTAATTATGCATTCCTGTTCATATTGCTGGATTTTGAGTACCGGGTGATTTCTATAATTTTTGAAACTTCTGGTGTTACATACTAGGTGTTGCAATATGAAATTAAATTTTTTAATAATTGAAAAATAAGTACCGATTTTGATGGACCGAGAAGACTTGGAGTCGTCGTCGGATTTACCGACGTGCCCACACCTGCGCTCATCCCATCGTGATCTCCTGGACGACCGACCACCCCGCTTCCTCTACCACTAGCAAATTCGGGCTGAACCACCCCACCTCCTCCACCACCAGTAGATCATGGCTGGATCCGCCCGCCGCCTGCTGCTCTGCTCGCCTGCTGACTAGATAGGTGGTCCGATCGGGTAGCCACCAGTCCCGACTGCTGCTCCATCCCGACTGAATCCGCCGCCGCTTGACCCTTTTGGCCTAAAATTGGCGGTCCGATCGGGTAGCCACCAACCCGACATACCTTAGATCCTCTAGGTTTCCCTGTCCATTGCCACATTTTTTTGAGTCGTCGGACTGTAATTGGAGATCGAATCGAGAGGAAGAAGACGAGTTGTAGCGCGATAACGCTAGGGTTTTAAAGAAAGTGGCGCTTTGAAACGCTACTGAATAGCGTTTCAGTTCACTACTAAATAGCGTTCCATTTGAGCCCAAAATGTGTATGGGTCGGTCCAATTTTGGCATCAAAGGTTGCCATATTGAACGCCATTTGATGGCTTTTGGAAACGCCATTTGATGGATTTTGGAAATGCCATTTGGTGGCTTTTAGAAACGCTATTTGATGGCGTCCTATATACTGGCCCAAAATGTCTATGGGTCGGTCCAATTTTGGCAATTCAATTGCTATATCAAACGCCATTTGGTGGCTTTTATAAACGACATTAAATGACGTTCTAAAACGCATAAAACCCGAAATGAATGAAAGATAATGGTTTTTAAATCAAACGTTATTTAAGCGTTTAAATTAAACGCAATTCAATAGCGTAGTTCAAAAAGTCAAAATGCAAAATTTTGGGCTTGTGTATTTACAAGCTCTCAACCCCCTTTGGGCTTTGTGCAAAATTTTGATTGATTTGTTGGTTTTGCGAAAAAGAACATTAAAGATTTATCAAAAACTTATGATTTAATGATAGGATTATATTTTGGACGAAAACTCGCAAGTCTCGAGTGTTTCCTTCAAATCAAATCGGGACTGACTCCTCAACTCACCTTCACTTTACTTTTCCTTTCCGGCTCTGAGGCTCTCTCTCTGTCTCTCTATTCCGTTCGCCACAAGAAAGCTCGAGGCCCACCGCGGAGCTTCATAGCCTTCTCTTCATCCTCCTAAATTCTTCTTTTGCGGTTTCTAATTCTGCGAAAATCACTTGAGAAAATCGCCAATGGTGCTATCACAGAAGCTGCACGAGGCATACAAGGGCACCGTCGAGAGGATCACGGGCCCTCGCACTGTCTCCGCCTTCAAGGAGAAAGGCGTCCTCAGCGTTAGTGAGTTCGTTCTCGCCGGCGACAATCTCGTCTCCAAATGCCCTACCTGGTCCTGGTGATCACTAATGTCCCTTATTTTTAGCCTAATTTCCTTTTCCGGCTGTCGTCTTGGATTATTTTTCCCCGTCAAAATGATAAATTTATGATGCAAGTCGTCTTAATTTTTAAATTTGTCGGATTTTTGTGATGTGGGTGTTGAAGGTGATGTGGTTGACTTCAGATTGATGTTAGTTTGCGCGATTCTTAAAGTTCTCCACTTCTAGGGTTGCGAGTTGAATTTTTACAATTTATTTGTTATGAATTGCATAATACATAGATACAGTACTATGTTATCTTGGTGATTTAAGCTTATAGTATTAGAAGGATCCACTAGAAGACGAAAAACGATATCTATCTTTATCCGATGAAGGATAAAGTAAGTCATGGCAGTTTGAGCAGCTGATCAGACTTCAGGATCTATTTGCACAATTTGGGATCTCTTATGTATAATGACGGTTACTCATTAAACCAAACTTATGTTGCCCTGTTTGGTTCACCTTTATTATATGAAGTTGTGTTAGGACTTGGGATCATACCCATGAGTGTAAAATAAGATTCATAAAGACTTGTGCTTTGGGGTCACAGTGAAAGTGCATCAGTGGTCTAGTATATGAATCAATGTTTGGGTTAGGGATGCGATGGCCTATGGGGAAAGCTTAGAGACTTGGGCTAGCAAAGTCAAGAATGACTTCAAATGTGAGGACAAAGATAGTCCTGTGGTGCTTGTGTGGATGGGATGAGTTTGCAAGTGGTTTGGGGATAGGTCATTGGTGGTATGGTGGGAATGAGAGGAGGAAGGGCTGTGGTGTGGTGGTCTGTTACTTTTGTACTCTCTTTCCTTATTTTCGTGGGAATAGAATGGTGGGAACTCACCCCTGTTAATCCTTGTGCTTTTCTGAAGTGAGATCCGCTAGTGCCACTTTTTCTGAAATATCAACCAAATATAGGTATGGGTTTGGAATTGTCATATACTTCAACATCAAACTTTTGTGGCTGTGTCCAATCAAACACCTTAGAGGCTAGTGGTACTTTGGACACGCTAAAGTTAAAGAAGTAAAGAATGAAAGGAATAATTGCCACAATAGAAGGAATGCGGTGAAACTCTTATACTTGTCTGTATATTTTGATATATATAATTCAAATATGTTTCTTGTAATAGTTATCTGTAACGAATATTTATTTGCATTTTATCTACTTCATGAGGCAGGGAGTCAGGTGAGCCTAGCAAAAGGAAGTCTTACTTGCCATCTGACAAACAATTCTTGATTACTCGAAATGGTAAGTAGCTTCTTAGCAAGTGTCAACTTTTTCTCTACGTCTGACATCTACAGAAATTTTCTATTCATTCATGTAATTATGTTTTTGAGTTATGCAAAGTTATGCTATCCCTACCTTTATTAGAAGTCTAGAATGCGACATTTGCCCACATCAATGTATCAAATAAAGCTCCATAGCACATCAAGTAGATTATTATGCTCTAGGTACAGCTGGGTACTGTTATATAGAGTGGCATTAATTCATCAACTCTAATCAGCCAGGTACAGTCATCAGTTAGTAGAGTACCATTAGTGGTGCCCCAAGGAAACTCTTGATAAATACCTTATGTTATTGCTTTTGATTGATCAATCCCAATTGTCTTGCAGATCTAGTTTTTATTGCATTATTCAGGTGATCTAATGCTGTTTTTTCCCCTTAAAAGTTCCATGTCTACGAAGAGCTGCATCTATTGCAGAAGAGTATGATGCTGCTGGAGGTGAAGTTTTACTTGACGATGAGAACGATGACGGATGGTTGGCTACTCATGGAAAACCAAAAGGTGGATTCTTGTTTATGTCTTCTATTGTAATTTGCATTTACTTTGTACCTAAACATACCAATGATACCATCCCTGCTGCAGAGACTAAAGCTGATGAGGACAATTTGCCTTCCATGGAGACACTTGAAATCAGTAAAGGGAAAACAATTCAATCCATATCATCATACTTTGGTGGTGATGATGAGGAAGATATTCCAGACATGTCGGAATATGAAGATCAGGACAACATAATTGAGGATGACCCTGTAAGTTAATTATGTAGATGCTGTTGCAGTCGATTATTTCCCGATTGTTGTAATGAATTATTTGTTTTCATTAGCTTTTTGGTTTTTTATGCCTTTGTTTTTATTTTATTTTCCAACCATTAAGCAAGTGCCTTGAATTTTGTATTGTATAAAGTGTTTCTGAACACATATTATAATTGATTAGTGCTCTCACGATGCTCTGATTGGTTTGCGTAATATTAACTTAATTGAGATGGTAGAATTTGATGCTCAGCACTTCAATCCTAGGTGTAAGATGCACAGGGGGATCGCACGTTCTGAACTGTGACAACTGAAATGATTCTAGCTTTTGAGTACCTTCTGTCTCAATGGGATTAGTTTATCATTGATGTATGTAGCAATGTGCATTAAGTGGAAGACTTAATTATAAATAATTATAGTTTATTTTTTTCCTTTGTCTAAAACTATAGGATAAAGACTAGAAACATCAAGCAATTTGATGTCCACGTGGTGGCATTTTGATTTATGTAGCAATGTGGTTTAAGTGGCACACAATTCTAAATTCTGGAAATTCTTTTTCTTCATCTCTTTTCCATTCTTTTCTGTTTATATTGTTTTGACTTCTATACATATGCTTTAATGATCTACTTGCTGTATTTATAATGAACCTGATGATATACGAACTGCTTACTGCAGGCAACTCGGCAACCTACATATCTTGTGGCCCATGAACCTGATGAAGAAAATATATTGCGCACAAGAACATATGATGTCAGTATAACGTATGTAACAAAGTTCTCTACTTGCAATTGCTATACTAAATTGCCTTTGACTCATGCCTCTTTGTGGCTACGCTCTGCAAACTGTGTAGTATCAGCCTTATTGGTGACCACTTACCATTTAAGTTCAATGGTGTAAATATAACCCACTTATCAACCTTTAAGACTGATATGACACAGACGACAGATCTGCCAAAGTCTTACCTTTTACCATATGTCAAAGTTCCATCTATTGAGGATTTGACTAGATAGAGTCGATAGGCAGAGACTATTATGCCATTATACATGGCAAAAAATGAAGTAGTTAATTTATGTGGCAACCTGTTGCCTTCTAGGTCCTTTAGTGGCAAAAGAATTATAGCTTGGATATTAAAAAAAAATGGTCCTTTCTCTTAATGTAATATTTTCTGTTGCACCCTCTACACCCAGAAAAGAGGAAAGCTAGAAGGAAAAAAAAAAGTGACAGATAGCTAACGTGGATTGGGGGGGTCATTTATTAATGGTGAGTTTTTGAAAAGAAGGAAGAACTTCTAGTGGATTAATTGATTTTTAGCACTTTGACCAGTCAAAAATGCTAATATCTTGTTTGGCAACAAGCAAATTTAGTTCGCAGATTCACTCCAGTAAGCTCCATTAGAAAATGCTGGTATTAGCAGCATATTGAGATTAAAAATTAGCATGTTGAAAGGGAATGGCAAAACTGTGATATAAAGTAGTAATAAAATACAATTTTATAGTCATTTTACGCATTCCAACAACTTATTGTTTTAACTTTTATCAGCAAATTTCATCAAACATATGTATAAAGATACCCAATGTCATCTGCTAGTCCAATATGCTATTGGTACCTAATCGCCACACATAGCCACTATGGCCTTCATGAATAAAAAGTGCTCACAGATGATGGAATTGAAAACATTCATTTATGTGACCTTCGCATATACTCACCCAATCAATGTTGAGTCGGATTAGGCAATAAATAATTTTTGTATCTTAGTATATTGATTTATGGAGTGGCTTAGTAACATCTGTTCTCTCCAGGTATGATAAGTACTACCAAACTCCTCGTGTATGGCTTACAGGTTATGATGAGGTAGCCTCTCTATATCATTTCTTCTTCGTTTTGATCTTTTGCTTTATGCAATTTTTCGTCTTTCATGTTTGCAACAAGTGTGCAAGTTCCTTGATGAATCCTAAGATATTTAATATTGGTGATGCTTTATTGGAGAAAGCAATAGCTTCTTGGTAAGAGTTGTGGAGTCCCCCTGCCTGTCAATGGGGGAAAACATGGCTTTCTTTGGACGTTGACAAACTACTTTAGGCAGTTTTGACATGCCGAAGTGCTGATTTTTTTCCTCTCGTCAGAATTAAACCAGATAATGCTATTAACAAAGATGTTTTCCAGCAATGAGGATAATATTACAAGAACAAGGTCAACTGATGGAGAAGAGTGAAATTTATTAGGGTAACAAAAAGGGAGTTTATTAGATGAACAGACCTCATTTGGCTATAAAACTGTTTAAAAACTTATAGGCTTGATTTCGGCTTTTTGGTGTGAAGACCAAATCACCAAGTTAATTAGTTTCTGAACTCTATTACAAGTGGCTTTTTGCTGTCACAAACATCTTTTACCTGGGTATCGTTTTAAAAAAGAGAGAAGATAAGAAGGCTCCATTGACTGAGCTGTTGTTGGCTCTGTGCAGTCGAGGATGCTTTTACAACCAGAGCTTGTGCTGGAAGATGTTAGTCAAGACCATGCCCACAAAACGGTTAGATGATCTATTATCATTATCAAATGTTGTAGTTAATATTTATGATGTTACTTGGTCAATGCACCCTTTCACTTGGCAGAAAGGGGAAGCAAGCTTCTGTTACTCTTATGAAAGATGTTATTGATTGTACTTCTTTTAAACAATATCTTGGTATGATTTGGGTTGCTTATTTTTTGAGCAGCAATGAAGAACAAGATTTTTGCTTTGCTATATTTTTGTGCCTGCACTAATATATCTAATGAATCATTTGTCTAATAGTACAACATCATTTAGTTTCTGATGAATCAGCAATGTCTGTCTAGCTTTCCTCCATCGTTTATGTCTTGTTTAAATATTTAGTTGGATCAAGGCTGTGAATTATCCTACAAATGATTGAATAAACATTTTTATATTTATACTAGTTGATAATAGACCTTAAACACCTTAGTTTTCTATTTACAGGTAACTATAGAAGATCATCCTCACTTGCCTGGAAAGCATGCTTCTATACATCCATGCCGACATGGTGCAGTCATGAAGAAAATCATTGACGTTTTAATGTCGCGTGGAGTTGAGCCGGAAGTTGACAAGTGAGTTTACTCATATGCTTTATAATCAACTATGATGAAGAAACTTTACATCTCATGTTACAATGGGATTGTTAGCTTCTGATGTGTAAACAGTCCTGGGCTTTCATGTCCGGGAAATGTCTAATATAGCTGGTAGAAGGATCTTAATCTATTTCACATACATGTGTCAAGTTTTGATAAGTCATTTTTCTGGACTGTACAGGTACCTATTCTTATTTTTGAAGTTCATGGCATCAGTAATTCCTACTATTGAATATGATTACACTATGGACTTCGATATGGGTAGCTCCAGCTCATAGAAGTCACGCAAACGTAAGAAATCCTTGTGCACCTAATTCCTCCTTTGTTCTGCTGAGTTATTGAAATATTGTGACCATGTATAATTTATATTGGATTCGTTCATGGACTATCTTCAGGTGTTAGAAGAACAATTCTGTTGCTGGAAAACTGAAGTGGATAAAACCTCCTTGTAAATACCGCCCCGCTTTGTTCATTATATGAACTCAAAACTTGTACAATCCTAACATCTTAGCCGCGTGCTTTTCAAGTTACGAATTTCAGAGATTGGGTTCATTATCACAGATTGCTTCTTATTTCATGTCTATTCAATTCAAGTTATAACAAACATATATTGTGGATTCAATAAAAACTTTATTTAAAAGCAGTTTAATTTGGATATTCCGGTTTCAAAATAAAAGCAAGTTTTACTTCAGTATGATACTGCTGTGTTCCCAATTCGATTCAGCAATCATCGGGTATGAGCACTATGGACCCAGAAGTTGTCCTGTTCTCGAGTTGTGCATGAGCCAATCCAGCTCGAGACAAGGGGTACTTGTGATTCACCCGAACTCGCAAGCCGCCGTTAGCAAGTTTTTCAAAGAGTTCCGCAGCAGCTTTTAGGAGCTCTTCGCGTGTTGTATTGTAATTCCGGAGACCTGGTCTTGTCAAAACCAGAGATTTTGCACTGATTGCCGAAATGGGAACTGGATCAGGTAACCCTGATGACTGCCCAAACTGAACCATGGTTCCTCGGAGTTTTAAGCAGGCCAATGAACCCTAATTAGAAAATATAACAAAATTGTCAGCTGAAACTTAAAATTGAGTGTGATTCATTTTAAAGTATAGGGGGTTTTCTGAGTTTTGTTACTAAAGTCTGGAGGAGATGGTTATACCTCAAAGGTGTCTTTTCCAACAGAATCATAGACAACATCAACTCCTTCGCCTCTGGTTATCTCATTGACACGAGAGACGAAATCCTCTTGCTTGTAGTTTATAACATGATGGCATCCATCACTCTCCGCATGAACAACCTTCTCCTCATTCGATACAGTGCCAATCACGGTGGCCCCAAGTGCGTTTGCCCATTGGCATAACAAAGATCCGGTTCCCCCAGCAACAGCATGAATAAGGACGGTGTGGCCCGGTTCAACCTTCAGTTTCATAAACTGGTGGTTGTAAATTTAAGCTGATTTTTTTTTTTGAAAAAAAAATTGTAGTTTGAAACATTTTAATCTATTTTTAACAAGTAGTACTAGGTGTTTGCATAAATCTATTTTTATTGAAAGTTGAAACAGACATAACATAATGATTTACCTTGAAGCACTGGCGGACTAAACATCGAGCTGTCATACCCTTAATTAGAGCAGATGCCACAATGACAGGATCAAGAGATGCTGGAACAGGCACAACTACACTAGCCGGAAGAATTTGTTCTTCAGCGTATGAACCCATTGGAATATCAGCATAAGCAACAACATCTCCAATTTCAGGTTCAGTTACTCCTGGGCCAACGGCTATCACCTCTCCAACTCCCTCCACTCCTGCAAAAGGATAGTGCAATTTAAGATAAGCAGCAAAGTAAGATGCTTAGGTCAACTAAAAAAGCAATTTACCAACACTATGTTGGTCTAGTCGTAAAGTAGCCCTAGGCTCCTTTAATGAATCAATGTTGTCCGGGAGGGTCTCCCTTAGAACGGGATCACGAAGTACATGGTCCAGAGGTAGAGTGGCATTAGCTAATCCAACCAAGCAAGTCATAAACAATACCAAAAAATACTAAGAAAACCAATTTGACAACCTTTATACAGGATATGAATATTGCACATGACAAAATCAAATCAGCTTATCTTGAGCATTCTGAAGTTTTTATTTGGAACAGAACAACAGATGCTGATACCCAAAATCAGTTTCCAAGGCCATCAAGACTTGCTACATATAGAATGTGCTTGATTGAAATCTAACAAACCTGGAAGAAAGGGAAGAACTGCCTTGTGAAATCCGGTGCGATAGTAAACATCAACAAAATTCACCCCAATGGCCTTATTTTTTACACGGATCTCGCCCTCTAGCGGTTCACCAATCTTCACATCCTCCCATTTGAGAACCTATCACATTATCATTCATCAAAGCATATACACAAGTAAGGAAAAAAAAACCAAGAGTTTTACATGAACATCTTATATACCTGTATGGTATATTGGTATGACTCTAAAGAGAATTCAATTCAGTGAATTCATAAACTCTTTTTCACCCTCAAAGCACAAAGCTTCTCAGCCGGGTATTTGAACAAACAGCTGGTGTGTGTGCCATTAAAACCCATAATTTCCTCCTTAAATGTAAATCTAACAAAGTAGGTACAGACTAGTTACAGAGAGATATACCTCAGGACCACCGAGCTCATGAACCCTAATTGCTTTCACCATTTTCTTCACCCGACGATGGTGTAAATTTTCAACAACTAGTTGCTATCACTCGAACACTCAACAGGTTTTTGATAACACGTGAACCGCTACTCTCTAATAGTAGGCCTTACCCAATCATTTAAAATAAAAATTGTCACTGTATGACCTTATAAAAATAGTACTAGTATTCAAACAGACCTCGTCCGTATAGGAAATATGAATTTGGACACGGTTAAATTTCATAAGATTTTTGTTTAATGAATAAATCTGACAAGGTTAATATCATATTTATGTACAATATGGTCAAGTTTCAAAGGCCGACGATCAGGTAAATTGCAAATGATGTTTAGAAACTGCAGAAACCACAGAAGATGTCCATTGTAACATGCTTCACTATTTTGCTTGTCCGGCCACCAAAATCTTCTCTAATCAATATTATTTGTCCAATCGAAAACGAATATTGTCATCACTGGAGACAAAATCCAACAGATTCATTACAAACCAACTCGGCCTGTTTGACTATTTCCAATTACAATCAGCTCACATGCTGGATATGAGGGTGGGAGAATTCAACCGTCATCACCATCACACATTCACACATTGATTAAAATAAAAGACACTATACTTGATACTGAATTTTGCCAAATAGAGATTTTATTTATTTTCTCAAGGAAAAAGGATTCATTAGATAATTTAAGCATCAGGAATAAGCACAACAGAGCCAGAAGTTTTCCTGTTTTCGAGATCTGTGTGAGCCTGGGCAGCTTGAGACAGAGAATACTTGTGATTCACCCGGACTCGTAAGACACCAGAAACAAGTTTTTCAAACACCTCTCCAGCAGATTTTAGGAGCTCATCTCGTGTCGTATTGTAGTGCTTGAGAGTTGGTCTAGTCAAGAAGAGAGATTTTGCACTGAGTGCTGATATGGGAACTGGATCTGGTGCCCCAGATGACTGCCCAAACAGAATCATGTATCCTCTCAGCTTTAAGCAGGCCAACGAACCCTGATGTGACACCAACAATTTAATCAGAGAGATCAATAGAAATTACACAGCCATAATGAATTTTTTTTTTTTACTATGTTAACGTCTTCTGAAAAATGTTTGGACCAGAAATTCATGAAGGAGATAATTTTCCTGTCAAGCAGCATATTTGACCACCAAAAGTTCTCCTCAGATGTTATGGTATATTTGATTGATCTTGCTCTGAAATTGATTTGAACATTATTTCTACTACTGTTTAACAAAATCGCCTAAGACAGTTCAGAATCACCCTAACTTGAACTTCATAAAAGTGAAGGAACGAAACTAGAATAAGAAAAGATGAAGAAACTTATTACCTCAAAGGTGTCTTTTCCAATTGAATCATAGACAACATCAACCCCTTTGCCAGAGGTTATTTCACTGACACGAGAAACAAAATCCTCTTGTTTGTAGTTTATAACATAATGACATCCATCACTCTTAGCCTGAATAGCCTTCTCCTCAGTCGATACAGTGCCAATCACGGTGGCCCCAAGAATATTTGCCCACTGACATAAAAGAGACCCGGTTCCACCAGCAGCAGCATGAATGAGGACGGTGTGACCTGGCTCTACCTGTAATTTTTGTGTAAACATAAAAGCAGCATGAAGAAAAAGCATAAAAAAATGCCTGAAAAAATAGTGTAAATATGAGATACCTTGAAGCTTTGGCAGACCAAGTATCGAGCTGTCATGCCTTTAGTAAGGACAGCTGCAACGATGATAGGATCAAGAGATTTTGGAACAGGAAGAGCTACACTAGCTGGTATAATTTGCTCTTCAGAATATGAACCATTTGGACTATTGTAAGCAACAAGATTTCCAATTTTTGGATCAGTCACTCCTGGACCAACAGCTATCACCTCTCCAACTCCCTCCACTCCTGCAAAAGATTCATCAAATGATGTTATAAAAACATAAGAGTCTATTAACTTTTCCAAGTGGGAAATCTGACATTTGTTGATAGCACACTTGACAAAGAAATCCAATTTGTCATGTCTGACAAGATGGGTAAATATTGCACTTAAAAATGTTATGGCATATCTTGAGCATTTGTTAGTTTCATAATCAACAGAATACTTGGACAAGTCCACTTCAACAAGGGGAAACAATCAGCAAACCAATTCAGTTAATTCCTAAGGATTTCCTGAAAGACACTGTAATTATCTTGACAGTATCAAAATAATTTACATAACCATCAGCGTTAATAGAGAATTTAAGTGTGCTTGACATGAAATCTAGCAAACCTGGGGTATAGGGAAGTGCTGGGCTCTTGTAAACTCCAGTGCGGAAGTAAGTATCAACGAAATTCAGCCCGACAGCCTTGTTTTTCACACGGATCTCGCCCTCCTGAGGTTCACCGATCTCCACATCCTCCCACTTGAGAACCTACATACATCATCAAAGCATGTGGCCAAGTAAAAATGTGCAGTATCAAGAAATTATTTTAGGAAAAGCATGACATTAATTAGGGCACATCATAGGAATTCAGCTAACAGAGAAAGCTCTAATAATGGTTGCAACTTGGACAAACTACACGCAAGTTTGTAAATATGCGTCTAAATATTTCAAGGGTTTTAAATGAAAATTGATCATCATCATATCCAAATTGCGGTAGTTAGATCAACTTTAGGGTACTCGTTGCAAGCACAACTGAATCCGGCAGCCCTCTAAAGTGAAAACGATAAATTTTCAGCTGAGCATTTCGACAAACATCCAGTGTGCATATCGCAACAATGCCTAGAATTTACTCCAGAGTTCTAGCCACGTAAAACTAACAAAGAACAAGGTAAACAAAGATTACAGAGATACCTCAGGGCCACCGAGCTCATGAACCCTAATAGCCTTTACCATCCCAGCAGATGAGGCTGCTAGAATCTCTCGCAGCAACTAGTTGCTAGGCGTTGGCTTTTTGCAGTTTGCAGAGAATGGAGTAAGAGCGTGTAGAGACTGGAATTGGGGATTGAAAGCAAGGAATTTGGTGGGATACTGACGTAATCGCTGATGAGAAGAATTAGGCCGTGTTCCTACCAAGGATAAAATCGTCAAATGTGGACTTTCATTACAAATTACAATGACGTGTTGTGATGTAAGCGATGACAATTTTCCAGCAAGTAACGGGCCGACCTTATTTGGTGGCGGTGGGCCGGGTCAAATTTTCGCACTTTCCGCCAAATTTCCTATAAATACTCCATCACCTCCAGAGAGCATGAGGGTTCTGTGTCCAGTCGAATAGCAGAATTCAGAGATTTCGCCATGGGGAGAAGTAAGTTCTTCCGTTCCTTTCGCTCTCTTCGCTTTATCTGATTTGTTTGTCATACCTCATAGCCATTAGTAGCTGGCTGATCTCTTCTAGAATCTCTGGTATTAAGAGGGAAATGTATACGTCTATTACTTTGGTTCCAACAACTTTTCGGAGATGAGTAGATGACGCATGTGACGATCATTGAATCATTGATTCATTTCCACTTGTTTGCTTTCTACATGATTGGAAATGGCAAAAAATGACTACTGATGAGATTTATATGGATAGAGCGAAATAGCGGCTATCGTTGGCGGGTTATCGAATTTTAAACAAGGATAGTTGATTGGGGGCTTTTTCGTGTGTTATTAGGTTAGTGCAATCGTGAAGATTGTTATTTTATTAGCTCATTAGATTAGATGTTCTTTTGTTTACTGGTTGGGTTCATTTATACGGAATGCAAACCCTTTCATGTTTATTTGATTGATAAGTGGGATAAACTCCATGTGTTTCAGAAGGTGGATATGCTAATGGTTTTCATTGTACATACAAATCCTGTGTAGCTTATATAATGGTAGTCTACAAGACTACAAGAAATTTAGGAATCTGATCATTTCTTGTATTAGCTTCATGAGTTGAAATCCTCTACCCTAATAGCCTATTTGACTATAATTCTTAACTCGGTTCCTAAATATGTGTTAGGTACACAAATGTAATATCATAGTTAGCAAGGGGTAAAAGGGTAAAATAGTTTATTAGGCTATTTTGTGGCTTGGAGAACAAGTTGTACTCTAGCTTAAATAGGAGAGTCTTTCCATTTGGGGAATTATCCAGAAAACAGAAAGGGAATCGGGCATTGTGCCTTGGGCTCCTTGGTAGGTTGCCTGCCATTGAGATTTGGCTCCATTGGAGGAGATTATCCTCCTTTGTGAGAGTTATCTACTAATATCACCTTTGTTCTTCCTAAATTTCAGTATTAATCCAGTTTGTATCTAAATTCCTGATTCATACTCTATCAAATGGTGTTCTTGTTGAGAGGTTCAACAATGGAGATAGAGAAGAATCAGGAAGATCAGATTCGTAAATGGGAGGGTGACGTGAGTAATCTGGCTAAGGAAGTGGACACATGGGTTAAGGAAGGTGAGCTCAGATCAGAATGGGTAGGATCGCTTTTGGAGCTCAAATTGGCGGTGTTGGGGGATGCCTTGAAGTTTTTAGAAAGTCGATTTAGGAGGAATGATGAGGATCATCCTCACATCAAACAGCAGACAGAAGTTATTTCTTACCTTCAGGGGAGGATTCAACTCCTAGCATATTGGGTGGGAATGAAGTTGGAGAAGTTCCGGAGATCGGAAGAGGCAAATGTTGGGATTGTTGAAGGATTCCAATCTTCAGCCACCATGGAAGGTCCGATCGAATCCGCGCCATGAGATTTCGAGAATGAAGAAGGAGACGACGAGGACCAGGAAGGATTACAGGGAGGTCAAGAAAACTTGCAGATAATGGAGGCGAAGGCTACTGGGAAGTCACCGTCACCGGAAATGGGTCAGTCGGAAGGCAAGTCGTATGGACTGGTAAAGGAGAAGGGAGAAATGCAGAAGATAGATGGAGAAAATTCAAATAGAGTCCACGACCTAGAGCTCGATTCCATGGTGGACGAAGTTGAAAGCGAGGTCGTTCAGAGCAAATTCGGACCCCACTCGATCAATGTTCTTCAAATCGAGAATTGTGCTCCCGAAAGTAGGGCTGTGAAGACAGCAGAAACGAAATCAAAAAAGGAGGCAGTGGATCTCAACATTATTGTGCCCTTGGTGGAGGGTGACGCCCCTATCGAACGGCCACTGAACAAGGAAGAAATCGCGGGTGAGTTGGAGGTATTCTTGTGCAAGGCGGTGCGTGAATTGCGGTCCAGAGAAGAGGTGTGGGTTTTAGGGCTAATAAGGGAGCAGGAGTTCGAGCCCCTTTTCTATCTGATGAAGGGAACGGATAGGTGTAGATCCAAACTGGGGAGTGAGCGTCTCGGACCACCGCCTTGGTTTAGAGGAGAGAAAGGTGGTGATGTCACAGACGAGTCGCGAGTTCGAGCTTGGTTGGGTACGTCCATGGCGGACGAGAAAGGATTAGGGAAGAATCTAGAATCAGAGTTTGACGAAACGGGGAAGAAAGCGGCTAAGGCTAATTTACTGGAACCGGGTTTAATTTGGGAGAAGCCACCTAAACCGAATCAATTCGTGGGCGAAGGAATATCTGTTTATGAATTTGGGTTGAACATTAAACTTTTAGGCCCACTTCGTTGGCCCAATAATTCACTAAATATTGGGCCTCATTTCCTGATTATTTGTGAGCCTAGAGGAAAAAAAGTGAGAAAGGACGACAATCGTCTTCCTCGAGAACTCCTGGCTCCTCAAACTCAACGTCGGAGTTTCGAGCCACCGATGCTGCCAACGGGCAGACCGCCACCACAACCGCCCGATTTTACTCCGAAGCTCTCAAGGTTAAAGATCATATCCATGATATCTGATTTCCCTGCCACTTTGCACTCTCTCTCTCTCTCCGTATCAACGGCAAGGAGGACGCCGCCGCCGACCACTGTGACTTTCAAATTCATCAATTCTTATTCTTGGCGTCCGATTCCGCGCACAGTCTTGAGGGCAAGACTGATTTTAAGGGGTTGGCAAGGGCAGTTATAACTCTCAGAGAAGGCGGCAGCTATGTGGACGGATGGAGTTCTGATCGTCCACCAGTGGAGCCTCCACCACTCTCAAGATCTGATGTTGTATCCTTTCTCTTGGTCTTCGGCAACACAGTTGATTATAACTCTTGCCAGCTGAAGGGAAGAAGGACAGAGGCTTTCGACATTGACCCGGGTGACTACTCAAGCCTGTTGCTAAGAGGAGACAAACATGAGGATGATCAAATGCTACTCATATTATGTCACTTTCCTCGGCCTCCGGAGTTTGTACATAACAAAGAGGTTCCTTTGAATGACAGAAAAAGGTTAAGTTGGCTGATTAAGGATAATGACCTACAAGCTCAAGTGGATAAGTTTCAGGTTTCTACTAAAGTGGGGCACAAGGTTGATTTCAGGATTGATGAGCAGCTAACTCACCAAGGTAGATGCACACTCAAGATTCTGATCAAGTTGCGTTCCTTCGCCCTTGCACTACCCACCCGATGTCAACGCCCTTGCACTACCCACCCGATGTCAACTAAGTTTTAAATGAAAGCAACCTTGAGGACAAGGTTGTTTGAAGGAGGGTAGCATTGTTAGGTACACAAATGTAATATCATAGTTATCAAGGGGTAAAAGGGTAAAATAGTTTATTAGGCTATTTTGTGGCTTGGAGAACAAGTTATACTCTAGCTTAAATAGGAGAATCGGACATTGTGCCTTGGGCTCCTTGGTAGGTTGCCTGCCATTGAGATTTGGCTCCATTGGAGGGGATTATCCTCCTTTGTGAGAGTTATCTACTAATATCACCTTTGTTCTTCCTAAATTTCAGTATTAATCCAGTTTGTATCTAAATTCCTGATTCATACTCTATCAATATGCAGGACCTGCTAGGTGTTATCGTCAGATAAAAAACAAACCCTATCCAAAATCCCGCTTTTGCCGTGGTGTCCCAGATCCCAAAATTAGGATCTATGATGTTGGGATGAAAAAGAAAGGAGTTGATGAATTCCCCTTCTGTGTCCATCTGGTCAGCTGGGAGAAAGAAAACGTTTCCAGTGAAGCTCTGGAAGCTGCTCGGATTGCTTGTAACAAGTACATGACCAAATTCGCTGGAAAAGACGCTTTCCATCTGAGAGTTAGAGTTCATCCTTTCCATGTACTCCGTATAAACAAGATGCTTTCCTGTGCTGGGGCTGATAGGCTCCAAACTGGTATGAGGGGTGCTTTTGGTAAGCCTCAAGGCGTATGTGCTAGGGTTGCTATAGGCCAAGTCCTTCTCTCTGTCAGGTGTAAGGACAGCAACAGTAATCATGCTCAAGAGGCTCTACGCCGTGCTAAGTTCAAGTTTCCTGGACGCCAAAAGATCATTGTTAGCCGAAAGTGGTATGTTCTCTGTCTCCTATTCTATTCATTAACTAGTTTGATATTTTGGGTTTATCCTTGGGGTTGGGATCCTGTTGTAGGTTAGTTCCCTGTTTGTGTATAAACTCAATGATTAAGCAGGTCTTGTCATCTGATGAGTAGAGGGGGATTTCCATTTTCCAATCATATTATTGCTTGCATGAGATCTGTTGGCGAAATCTGTTAGAACCCTAAAAGTGAAATTAGAAGATACAAAATCTGTAAACAATAATATCGCCATTCGGCCACGTGGAAGAATTATAAGTAATGAAGTTGATAACCTACAACAACAATACTTGTTTGTGTGTGAGTTTGTCGGGTAGCAAAATCACTTATCTAATAGCTCATTTAGCATCCCCTTAATAATTCCATGTGCTATACTGCTATGGGCTTGGTGTTTTTAATTCTTGCAGTAGCTGATCATCCTTCAATTATGTATTTAACAGGGGCTTCACTAAATACAATCGCTCTGACTACCTGAAGTACAGATCAGAGAACAGGATCATGCCTGATGGTGTTAATGGCAAAGTAAGTGATTTCATGATCATGGTTCCTTGTTGTTTGAGCAAATTTTTGCTGTGGTTTGAACATGTATAAATTAAGTGCTGCCTGAATTTTTATCATCCATAATTTACTGTGTGATGATTATATTAGAGTGCTAGCTTGCTTTTAGAGAAGATTTGCATAACAGATGCAAATATCATGTTGTGACTGATAACTGATGCAGAATACAATTGGTTGATTTTGCAGCTTCTAGGATGCCATGGACCTCTTGCAAAACGTGTGCCAGGAAGAGCTTTCCTGGGGAGTGCAACTGCATAAAGCATCTGCTGATGGAGATCAGAGACATCAATAACCCTTCGCAGTTTACACAATATTTCTAGTTGTCTATCATAAATCATAATAGTAGTAGAGCCATTATGAGTTCTCTGTGTTCTATGTTCTTATCATCATTCTTGCTTTGAACTCTAGTCTAGTGCGATAAGTTTCTGATATGATTCATTATTTTAATTCTCAGTATCATTTGTGTGTCCTTCCCATATTGTGTGAATAAAGTTGTGACGCATCTTATTGGTTCATTATTTTTGTGATGATTTTTTATATAACTAACTTTTTTTATTACAATTTTTTGAGAATAATACTCCGGTCTTTTTAGCAATTTGCGCATTTTTTAAGAAGACTAGTTATACCCGTCGTGACATGCACGACTACATGATTTAATAATTTATTTATTTAATAAATGATTTTTAAGTAATATAAAAAAATAAAAATGACATGTTAATTATAAATAAAATTTTGCATTTTTTATAATGTGAGATGAAGCCAAATACATTAAAGTGAGTTCAATATGATTTTGATGGCTTAATTATAATTTATTTATTTAACAAATGAATTTACATAAATTAATTTATGTAAATTCTTATATTTTTTAATCAAATTCAATTCTTTAAAAATATTTTAAATAAAAATTTAAAAACATAATTAATAAAAAATAAAAAAATATGAATAAAGATTGAATTTTTTTAAAGATAAAAAAATCTTCTATATTTATTATGAATAAGCCAAAAAGGAAATTAGTGAAAATATAATATTTTTAATCAAAATTCAATTTACGCAAGTAATTATCTAGATATTGAAAATGTTTATCTATTTTTATCAAAATTTTCATTTAAGATAATTTTTTTACACAAATAGATAAAAAGATAAAAAAGAGAATAATTTCATTATTTTTTAATTAAATTTCGAATTTTAAAAATAATTTTCACATAAATATATAGAAAAATTTTTTATTGAAAAAGATAAATTAATATAAATAAAAATTAAATTTTAAATATAAGGTGGGCCAAAATCAACACGGCGGCTCGAAATGGTTAAACTTTAATATATAGTTATAGATAGTCAAGCGATTCCTATCAAATTGTTGAAGTGGCAAAGGGGAAAAAATCTTTTGCCAAATAAAATAAATAAAAGGAGTTTAATTAGGAGAACTAAAATAATTTAAATAAAAATTAATTTTTTAAATTATGAGTTGGGATCAAAATCAACGTGATGGCTCAAAAAAGATTTTAAAATCGAAAAATTATTAAGAACGATGGAAATTATAACTGAAATATTAAAAATACTATCACCCTATCCTTCTTTATTGTAAATGAAGGATCGGTCTGCTTTTAAAAACAACATAAATTAAATATTAAATTCATAAACTTACAATATTTGTACATAGTAATATTAAATAACGTCCTTTCAGATATGTCAAAATTAATTAATTTAAAAGAAGTGGGAATTAATACAAATTCAACGTTGAATTTTCAAAAGATTTTATCTTTTTCCACATAAGTAAATTAAATAAAAGAAATTTATTTGTGAGAACTAAAATCATTCAACGGAATTTTAAAAAAATTCTATCTTTAAAAAAATTATTCAACAAAGAAACGTGATTTTTTTTAAAAAATCTTATCTTTAAAACAAAAGCATTCAATGAGGAATTTGAATGAAAAAAAAATATTTTACCACATAAAATAAACAAAAGGAATTTAAAATATTAGGTGGAGCCAGAATCAACGTGGTGACTCGAAAACGATCAACTTTTATAATATATATTGATTGTCAAAAACACTATTATATCCTAATTTAATTCATAAAATACAAAAGAAGAATTTATAATATAATTGTAGTTTTTAATTTTAAAACTAATATGTCTACAAATTATAAAATGTTAGTATAATTTTATGTTAAAATTTTAAATTTTAAAATATTTCAAGTGTTTGAAATATTAAATTATTAGTCATAAACATTTTTTTAAATAACCTATAACTGATGAAAATTCCTCACCCAATTTCCGGTAGAAATTAGGTAGGGACAAAGCAAGAATGAGAAGCTTAATAGGAAGTTGGGAATGGGGTGCATTCCCTTGCCCCGCCTCCATGTGCATCATAGTTTAAGATATTAGGAATTGAGTAAGGGCTTGCTCGACACTAGCGTTTTGGGGGCAGCTTTTTCACTAACTTATTCCCGCTAGATGAAGAAAGCTAAGAGGTTAACCTAAGGCTTCAATTTAGAAAAATGCATTGAGCACTAAAACTTGAAAACACGTTACTTAACTTTTAAATCATTTTTTCCATCAAAATTTGAACTCACAAATGCTATGAAACAAGTAAAAAACAAATATTTATGAGCTATATTATTTGGTGTTAAAGTTCTTATTATTTTTATATATTTGGTCATCTATATAGTATATACTATTACTAAACTCGAATCTCTCTATCCTATTTGTCAATCTCCTAAGTATGCCACATAAGCTTCTTAATTTTTCAATTTACCCATTTACCCTTCATAATTTTTAGTATTTACAATCCTTAAAAATATATAATATAATAATATTTCTAATTAATGTTATTAATAATTGCACATAATATATTAGTAGGTAGATCTTTAATTCCTTACACACTAAATTAGTACATGATATCTCTACTATTTATCTTTATGAACAAAATTTTAATATTATATAGTCATATACTATTTATCCAAAATTTTAATATTATATAGTCATATACTATTATAATGTTATCTCATTTATCATTATTACTTACCATATACAATTAAAAAGTTCAATTAGCTATATATGTTACTAATAAGCATTATATACCTATTGTAATAATATTACCTCATTCATTACTATTACTTATCATATTAAACTAATGAGTATGAAATACTTATCATATTCAATTAATGAGTATGGAAATATTATTCAGTTTTTAGTATTTATTTACCTATATATCATTTAATATTATTTCATTCAAAAATTAAATCACATATCCTATTATAAATAAGGAAATATTTTTTTACCTTCCCTACGTATTATAATAATTTTTGCTTGAAAGTTTTATTGAGGAAATTATTTTATTTTATCAAATAAGTTTATGTAAAATTCAATCGCGAAGTAGCAATGTTATCAGAATCCCGATCCGATTTTACGATTTTAATGATCCTACGATCCATAACATAACACGCGAAACGATCCATGATCCCAAGTAGGATCTTATTGGAGTAGGATCTTAAATAATTTTAAAAAAATCTCGATCCGATCCCGATTTTACCTACGATTTTAACGATCCTATAAACGATTCTAACGATCCTATAGAATGAAAATTTTAACTATACATTTTTAATAATTTTAACTATATATTTTTATTAATTTTACGATTAACGTATAATTTCCATTAAAATAGTTGATTAGTCCATCCTCCAACATTTTTAATAACCAAATTAATAAGGTTTATCATTTTCTTACTTATATATTACAAAATATACAATCTATTAGGTTATTCTTGCATACTTTTAGTTATAAGGTAGGATCTTACGATTCAGCGATCCAATCTTACGATCCGATCCAAAAGAACTCCAACGATCCAACTTAGAATCCTGATCCTGATAACCTTGCGAAGTACAGTTCCTACATAATTTTTTTTTTTCCAAATCATCGTCGTGCATGGCAAGACCGGGTCTTGCTAGTTATTTTCTATTTGCAAATGCATAATATTTTCACTTTAAAAATAAGCTAATTCCATTGCCATGTTTAGATTAACACTAGACAATGTCGACACACCTAGAAAATTAGAGATGCAAACACGATCACTAATTACATAATACATTAACAAATAGTTCCGATGAGTTTGCAAGAGTTGTTCGTCTTGAACTTCACACGCATCTTTAGTGGCCTTCCAAGAAGAAATTGGAATTCCAACTGGATACACATAATAACGACTAAATAGTTGCAACTAAAAGGATTACACTTAACAATAGACTAAGTGCCATTAATCATTGTTCTGTGAGCTGTCAAATTGAACCA
Organism: Fallopia convolvulus; assembly: GCA_964016875.1. NCBI lineage: Eukaryota > Viridiplantae > Streptophyta > Magnoliopsida > Caryophyllales > Polygonaceae > Fallopia > Fallopia convolvulus. The sequence continues at coordinate 61,820,845 of OZ024718.1, read as the reverse complement.
CCTGAAGAAAAAAAAAAATAACAAGCAATACATTAAACTGAAATGAAATTTAAAGGTTACTAAAACTAGAATCAAAAGGCACCACTTCCTTAGCTTGATTTGTTTGTAATTTTTTAGTAGAGATAACAACACAACAATAGATTGCTTACCAAAATATGAATCACTTTTGCCTAGTCACAGTTCTTGAAACGGTGGAAACTCCATCCACAAACTTTGTGCGGAAAAGGACATTAGCGTTGTTGAACATTCCTTCCTTCAAAGATACCACAATGAACTGCCACAGCAAAAGGTTTTAACTGGTTAATAACTTTGAAGTTTGAATAATGGCAGTCCAACATAAAACTATGGCCCAAAGGTTTTGTATCAGGGTATCAATGGCCCAAAGGTTTTAACTGGTTAATATAACTTTGAATAATGGCAGTCCAATATAAAACTATGAATTGCATCTAGGTGATACTTGCTATTTGGCAGTAACTTGGGAAATCATCATTGAGGATGCTAAAGCTTGCATGCCTAAATTGTCTAGTCTAATTTTCTGAAGAATGATTATTTCATGTCAAAAGAATATTCCATGAGAAAACAGGCGAGTCTAAGAGAAAATCATTTTTTTATGCAGAGGAGAGATGACAAGTGATTACAACTTCAAATTTATAACAAGAGGCAAAGAAAAAAACAAGTTTTTTTTTTGTTGTTTCTAAGGGATTATTGAAAAGACTCTGCATTTTTTCCTTTTTTATTTTGATTGTCATTCCTTTTATCCCATTCTGCTCCCCTCACATTGGAATCAGATGTGAAGTTCATACCCTACCCGATACTTAATTAATACAGGAGGCATTATTCTGTATGCAATTGTTAAGACAGAGAAGAGACAAACCTGTGAGTGTGGAAAGTGAGATTTGATCATCCTACCAATATTTTGTGTGTGACTCAGATCGAGAGCTGCATCAACCTATAAAACAATACACAGAAATCCTGTCATTAAGGTTCTAAATAGAGATGTATCTTGATCAGCTACTGAAAATAATCTCTCAACCTCCCAGATATCAACTAGTTTACAAACTACAATTGAGCATTTTAATGAGAAGACCCTTAATATTTGCAGAGAAATATTATCACATTGAATTTCAGATTATAATTGATAGGCAAAGCAATTACAATTGAAGGGCACATCTACCTCATCAAGAATATAGAGCGGAGCAGGTTTGAACAGAAGCAATGCCAATATTAAAGACAGTGCTAGTAACGACCTCTGCCCTCCACTAAGTTCAGACAGAGACTGTTTCCAAACACCTCCAAATGCAACTCGAACCTCAAGGCCATCTAAGAAAGTGCCTCCCTCAGGAGGTTCCAACTTTGCTGTTGTGCCAGGTAGTAATGTTGAGAAGATGGATCCAAAATCACTGGAGATCAAAGAAAATAATTGAATATTGAATATGATAATATGGAAGATGCTAGATACAAATCAGCCAGCCAAATACTTTGAAAACAAGGTCAATCTCACCTGTTAACTTTAATCCATGTAACTTTAAGTGTTTCCTTTTTCTTCTCATCAAGCTCTGTAATAACATTCTTGATTTTTGCCTTATCATTCTGTTTGAGAAACACAAATTTGTAAGTTCAGCTTCCAGTATTAATTTAACCCCAAATAATACGGAAAAAGAAACTGCAGCAGCAGACCTCAATGATGTTCTTCCTTGAAATTAGATCATTGTACTCGTCTTCTGCTTTCTCAAACATTGCCATAACTTTCTTATTTACCCTCTTCTCTAGGCTGAAGCAAGAGATTAATATTAAGAAGAAAAAAACAAGTGTTATGGAATATGGATGTTGGTTATAGGAAGCATAAATATTATGGCAATATGTATGCACAGCAGATAAAGCAAAAAAGAATAACATCTATAGAACTCTAATAAAAAATGAAATTTTTTCCAGACACCTTGTTTGCTCTGTTTGCAATCTTTCTAGTTCCTGTCTAGCTTTAATAGGGTCACGAGATGCAAAGTCATAATCAGTTCCACTTCTTCCAAACAGCTGTTTCTCTGATGCTATCCATGCATGCTTTTGAATTAGCCTGTCAACCGTCTGGGAGCAATCCGTCTGCTCTGTTTCCATCCTTTTCACCTAGCAAATAGAAAAGAAAACATGAAAAAAATAAGTTTAAGCTATCATCTTTCTTCTGGTGCATTAAGCAGAAGAAATCAGCAAATTGAAGAGTTACTGGAAAAGTACAAAGTAGAAGGTACCTCATTTTCCAACTTCTTCCTCTCCAAGCAGGATTCACTTAATTTATTTTGAAGCTTCTGTTGCTCCTTTATAATGCCACCAATTTCTGAGTCACATGCTTTCATCTTTGCACGAACTGAATTCAGATCAGATTTAACCTGATCATGACATTGCTTCAGTTTATACACCTGCACATGGAAGCTGTCAGAAGCAGCATATTTGTATTCTCTAACCTATTGATTTAGGAAGCAAGCAATTAAAACCTTGTCCTGTTGTTCTTTTAATTCTGACTTAAGGCTCTGAATTTGTGTTTGCAGAAGCTCAAGTTGTTTCTCCAACGATATACGTTCCTCGCGGACTGCTTCCATTTGCATAACAATCTTTTCTCTTTCATTTTCATGGCCCTGTCAATATGGATGCACGTGTTAACAAGATATCTTACTTTAGGAATCAACCAATTTTCCACCAGAATATTATCAAACAGTGAATATGTAGGAGTATATGCTCTCATCAGTATAATGCAGATTTCAAGCCCAAATGCAGACAAAAGTATCCTATCCATGTCATACCAAGCATGATGTAGGAACTTGAAAATTGAAATATACCATATGATCGTATTTCAGCATCTACACAGTCACGAACGCTGGTAATGAACATTCAAGGAAGCAAATAAAAGTAGCTGGAATCTGAAGAGTTCCACAGATTGATGTCTATTAAAGCAATTACTTCTAGAAACTTCAACATCTCACCAGTAACACATTGTTTCTTTGTACATACGAACTAAAATAGGGTACTTCTCTCCTAGATTGTCTATGCAATATAGTATGAGGTATAGGCAGAAAGAAGGCTACAGTGTTCAATCAGAGTGATTGAGCAGAAAACACATTATATAGATAATTAGTTGAGTAGCAGTTGCCTACTTAATAACACACCTTAAGCTCCTTTGAAATTGATTGCATCTGAGTCTTTGACAACTTAATTTTCTTTTCTAAACTCTTGAGCCTACTGTTTCGATTACTGTCGTGATCTTTAATTAGATTTTCAGTGGACACCACTTTCTCAAGACTGTTCTCATATTGAAGCTGCTTGTCCTTGAGAGAAGATTTCGCATCCGCAAGATCTTGCTCAATTTTCTTAACCGTCTCTGCAAGCTAAAACCAATAATAATAAACAAATAAGTGACGTGACAATATAATACACATTACAACAAACAGAAAGCACTTCATAAACAGATACAGCTAGAGCAGACCTTATGATGCTCATTTTGCTCTAATCGTCGCTGGAATAACTCAAGTTCATATTCCTTCAACTTCAAATCATCATTCACCTTAGTAAATTGTCTTTGAAGGGGGAGTAATCTGGCAATCTGCAAATAAAGGATTTAGTCCTTGCAATCAATATAACAGATGCTAAACTGGCCCAATTGTAAGCAAGCCAGTGGCCAACGCTGGAGTTGAAATGATGTCATAATAATTGTTAAGCAAAAGACCTTGAAACATAATCAGAATATTTATATATAACATTAAAATAAATCATAATCCACTCTGGTGCATGAAAAAAGTTAAAGTAGATGGTTGAGGATGTGCATTGACTAACCTCAGCTTCTATATCAGATAACTTCTTCTGGTGAATAGAAAGATCTGACTCAGCATCTGCCAACTCACAAAGTTGCCTAAGCAAATCACCACGGCCCCTGCACCATCAATCTGTTAGCTCATTGTCTGCAAAATGGAGATAATAAATATCTACAGTACCAACAGCAATTACAATTTCCAAGACAGCACTCTGAATCTCAGCAAAGTTTCTAGTACATCATCATCATCATTGACCCAGTGAGGCTCCGCTACAGCGGAATCTGGGGGTTCAAGATAGGGGTACCCCTGCCCAAGGGAAAGGGGGTACGCCCGGATAGACCCAAGAAAAATTGAATTTCAGCTATGTGACAATAATAACTTAATTTAGTTAGAATGCACCAAATTGATATAGGGACTAAATCCATCTCAAAGGCAGTGTATGAAAGCCAATGAGCATGAGGATGCGCCCATATAGGGATAGAAAAGCAACCTGTACAGAAGCTTAGCTAAGAACCCAAAATATAGTCCCTATATCATAATGTAAATTAAGAAAGTATATTGTTAAATATTGTTTTATGCTTCAAAGAACCAGCACATAACAATGAGCTAAAATATCTTTATCACGTGCTGGAAAAAGAGAGGTAGACAATTGACAGCCCACCTGCGACTACCACCAGTTAGAAGACCACTTGGTTGAAATACATCACCTTCAAGAGTAACGCATGGCTCCCTAACATCAATACCTCTATCTTGATTAAAAGCAACCTGTACAGCACAATATGCCCAAGCAAATCAGAAAATGCTCAATTTAACAAAATAATTATAGTCTCAAGAAATAACAGAGAAGAAAAATCCATGTAGCACAAATCATAAATCAAGAAAGCACTGATGAACCTGCAAGAGGATCTCTTTTCAGCCCTCAGATCCAGTCAGTTTTATCATACAGAAATCAACAATTATGTTTAAAAGTTGTCAGCTAGAGAAGGGATAAATGTGTACAACTTAAGCACTCCACAAACTAACTTGCAACAATACATTCAGTTGTATTGTTGAGACCGGAAGGACAGAAAAAGAAATGGTCATTACCTAAGACCTCAAGGAGAACATCTCAAAGACTCGAGGCTAGCCAATGTTGGAACTGGAAGGACAGAAAAAGAAGTGGCCTCCACCTAAGGCCTCAAGGAGAACATCTCAAAGACTCAATGTGTTTTTCTGGAAAACTTCTAGTAATACTTGTAAAGAGATATGGCAAACTAAAACTATGCACCCCTACAATCATCTTGTGAGCACCCCCTCCCATGACTATTTTCTACTTAGTGGGTTAATGTTTATAACTTGCATGAATTTCATCTTGCAATTGTACCTGGCGCCTAAGTGAGACCAATGATCATAGACCCTTCTTAGAGCCTCATGCTTTCAGTTCCTTGAATGTTTATTTAAACTTGGGATAAAAAGGTTATTTTTTCATCTAAGTATATCATTCGATATTGATATTATTAAATTATAGCCATAAATAGCCATAAATATTAACAACGGTTTTTCTAAACTATGTCCTAAGGGCATAAGTTAAGCATACTAATGAAGAAAACTAAAACCCTATTAGGAAACCGATGAACCCTTTTTATAAAATTAATTGATCTAAAATAAGTACAAACTTATAAAAGGATAGTGTGTACATCTATAGAATCATGGTCGAATGAAATAGAGAGACCTTATTAAGATATAAAATAGTAATAAATACAGTGTAAGTACAAAAGAAATGAGGCAAAGAACCCTTTGTACTTCTGTACCAAAGAGACAACTGCATCAGAATTCAGAATTATCTCATGTTCGAGTGCAATTGGATGACACTATAGCCTCTCGAGGCACCTTAGGCCACCAAGAGGAAGCTATCAGGTCCCACCTTATATCTACTCAAGTAACTCTGTTTGAGAAACTGAAAATTAACATTTCACCAATAAACAACTCATGTTGAGAAAGCCTCCGTTTGGATTACACAACTTAATTCATTAAGTTACATTAAATTGCATTAAATGGCTCATTTAATGCATAAAATTTGTAATCCCAACAGAGCTAAAGAAGCATGCTCCAGGCTCACCTAGCCTGGGTAATATGGTAAGTGAAGTCAATGAAAAAAAATGATTTGGCACTAATGTATCCTAAAAAATGATTTGGCACTAACGTATCCTAAAAAGTAAAAAAAAAACAACTCGTTTTTCCAAGTAAGATCCATTGCCTTATTTCTGCAGTAGAATCTGCAACTCGAGATACATGTTTCTCTCACAGAAGTTCTTTGCATACCATAACACCAAAGACAGACATACCTTCACTGCAGCTTCCCTCGTTTTGCAAACAAAGGTTGAGCCAAAAACATACTCCATTGCTCTCTGCATAGCAAAAATAATTTTTAAGACCAGCAACTAACTTACGAGGGACGGTATCCAAATACAATGTAATAAAGTGCATGCATGATCTATATACTTAATTGATAGCGTGCATTGCTTAGATATCAACGAAAATATAGGTACATGTATGAAACGGACAGCACTTGACATAATGTACTTCTGGCACATTGATAAATTTAGATGAAACCACTATATGACACTCTAAATGAAAGTTCATTAAAGTTAACAGAAATCAAGTGTCCAAGGCATGCAATTAGTGTCTGAGCTGCTTTTGGTATGAATGCTCTCATGTTCACTTTGAAAACAAAACTTCAAATAAATCACTTTTATTTTCCATCACATGTTGACATGTTTGTATTTCTGATGTGTAGAATTAAGGCACGCCACCTTGCCAATGTCCATCAAAAAGTCAACCAAGCTAGTGAATAAACAGTAGTTTTCATAATTAAAGAAAGACTAATTTCATGAGAATAGGAGAGATATTTTGAAGATAGAATTCAGAATCCTACAGGCATTTTTATGAAGCTTGGTGTATAACAGTGAATATAAGGCATGGGAGCAATTATCAAACTTTCATACAATTCATTATATTTCGGCATAACAATACCTTGATTTCTTCATCGTATTCCACCAAAGAAAGAGCCAATTTTGCATTATCTGCACCAACCTGAAGAATATACGAAGTCTTTAAGCAAAAAGGATTGCTTAATACCTTTTACCACATCAAAAGAATAATATAAACACTAACCATCTTAGCGGCAGCCCTTTGCTTATCTGGATAAATCACATGGGCTTGGATTTTGTTTAAAGGTATAATTGTAACTCTTCTCTGGAGATTGCCATTTTGCAATAGCTGCTTTCCAGTATTTTCAGTGTCCACAACTATATTAAATAATCGACCACCAGCCACAACCTGCTTGTGATTTTTTAGTCAGAAACCAAAGAAGAAAATGTGTTGTGAAAGAAGAATATCCTCATAAGAAAATACAGCATTCTATACCTCTAGTGCAGTCATGGTGGAGCTATCCTTTACTCTAATGAGCTTTGCGACAACTCCTTTCACGCTTGACCTATCAAAATTCTTAGTGGGGTCAGAGTACCTGAAATCAACATTTGCTAGCTGACCTGAGAGAATTCTTATTTTGTCCTTCAATTTCTGCACCAGATCCAGTTCAGCAATCCGAGACTGACAAACACATCGAAGAAGCAGAAGCAGAAGAGATTAAAGCTTATAAGACTCAGAACTAATGAATTGGGCAAGAAACAAGCATGCAGAAAAAGCTATATAACCTGCTGCAACTCTTCCATTCGCCTGTTATCTTCCTCTTTAAAGGCTAGAGATGCTAACAAATTTTTGTCATTTTCAATATTCTTTTTCCTAACAAGAAACTCCTTTTCATCATTTGTAGCTTCTTTATGTTTAGACATTAACTGGCTCTTCTTCTCTTTCAGCTCCTTCTCATCATGGGTTATTTTCATCTTCATCTGTTTTAGCTCTGTTTCTGCATTCCCAGCAGCTACTTTAGCATCAGCTAACTGTTCTTCAAGACACTTATCCTCATTCTGATTACTTTTTCCAGCCAGCACTCCCTGAACATTTCAGTTCAACATCTTTCAAAAGAATTTATTGGTAAGTCATAATCAGTAGTGTGCTATTACGCTTAACACATAGCAGACATTACCTGATATTCATTTTCATTCTCTTCTAAATCCTTAGAAAGATTCTGAGCTTTTTTCTTAAGATCGGCTGCTTCATCCTCAGCCCTTTTAACTGCAGAGGCCCTCTCTTCTTCAGACTCTTTCAATTCTTCAATGTTTTTCTCAATCTAGCAAGATTAGGAAAAAAAAAAGATGTAATCTGTTACAGTCTCACAAAACAAGTCTCCGATTACATACATGAGAAGGAGGAAATTAGCAGCTAATTAAGTCAGTTAGAGTGTATTTTATTTATTTTCTTTTACTTCTGTAATTCTCCTTGTTTGTAGGTATACTTAGTCAAATTAGGTTCCTAGTTTTCAGATTGAACGTTATTCAGTAGTCACTATCTCCTGGGGCCTTAATTCTCTCTTCCAGTAGGTTAGTGGTCCTAACTTTGTGGGTTAGTGCTTAAGTCTTTGTTATTTCCCTATTTAAGTCTACTCTAGCATCAGTTGTAATCACATTTGAATTTTATCAATATATCAGAAACGTTGAAAAGTTCTTCAGCAACTTTCTGTGTTTGAGATTCACCACTCAGTGGTCTATCCTCAAACGAGATTCTTGTTTGAGTGGTTCTATCATAAGCCTATTATATTAGACTTATAGTACATCATTGTAAATGAGATAAATTGATAACTTAAAATGGAGAAATAATTCTCAGGAAAAAAAAGATGGAACATGATATTTTTGCTACAAAAAAGAAGAAAATGCACTGCACTTACCTTATTAGCATTTTCGACTTCAGTTTTTAGAGTGTCCTCCTTATTTTTCAGCACAGATGTTTCTCTCACGAGATTTTCTGACAATTTATCTACTTCATGGGACAAAGTTTTAGCTTCCCCACCAATTTTAGCTTCCTTTTCAGCAGTCAACTGAGATACTTTTGCCTCCATTTGCTGAATTTCTTCATTCATCCTTTGCGCCTCAGTATCAACCTCAGCAATCTTAGCATTTACTTCCTCCAGCTCGGAGACTGCGCTTTCTTTAACTCTTTCTGCCTGAACATACTCAAATGCAATGCAAAACCTTTTGAGACGATCCAATTCTGCATTTCCATTTGACCATTGCATATAGTGCATCCTTTCCTTTCTCAATTTTTCTAGTGCAGGGAGTATTTCCTGATCAAGAAGTTTATCAATCTCATCAACTTTACTCTGTTTCTTTTCAAGTGTCTTTAGAGCTGCCTCTTTCTTTGTCTCATACATTCTTGTTCCAGCTGCCTCTTCAAGCATGGATAAAATTTCAGGAGGTTTCATATTTAAAACCTTTGTTATGCGACCTTGCATGATAAGAAAATGCGGGTTGTTAACATTGAGCTGCACGGAATGGAACAGGTTTTGGACCCGACTTGGTTGAGCAAGATGCCCATTAATTAGATACTTGTTTCTTCCACCAACTACAATCTGCGGAAGTTGAAAAAAAACACAAAGATGACATACATGACACTTTAAATAGAAGAAAGGCAACATCAGTTATTCTGATTAATGAAGGAAAACAAGAGAATAATTTTGCTGTTTATAATGCAAATAGAATCATTGAAGACCCTTGAAATTGAATGAGGCCACCAAGCATGACAGGTAGAAGTGAACTTAAATGAAGCCACCTAGCAAAATATTCAACCTTCAAGTGTCCGGCAAAAAATTAAGCTATGCTGACTATTTACATTAACAATCAATTTCCTCCATCAAATCAGTTTTTATCCCACGATCCTTTTCGCGGACAAACTCCTTAAAACAGAAACCTCCCGCACAGCAAATTAAGCTTCAATAGAGCCAATCATTTCCAGAAGTTTAAAATTCCCCATCATTAGACGAGAATTGTAGGTCAACAATCAACCATTTACACGAACCAGATTCCACCGTCAAGCTTAAATCACTCGAAATTTTACAAATATCCCCGGATCTGACAAAATCTTTAAAAAAAATCACCAAATAAACCTCACCTGGCGAGTGACGGTGATTTCAACGCAGTCCTCATACCCCAGGGGACTCCGACTACGATCGGAATTATCAAACACGACAGAAACAGTAGCCTTTGTGATCCCAGCTTGGCCCTGCTTGTAGACGAGCTCTTGGAGGTTGGAAGCCCTAACCTGTTGCAAGTTGGTGATTCCGAGGACGAAGCAGATGGAATCGAGGATGTTGGATTTGCCGGAGCCGTTGAGACCCGTGATAGCATTGAAGTGGGGGTCAAATCCAGAAACGACCGTTCGAGTGGCGTAGGATTTAAATCCTTCGAGACAGATTTCCTTGATATGCATTTTGGTAGATGCGAGGAGCAAATTGGGAATTCGAACTTGAAAACCCTAATGATAAGCGTTTATGATACACTTTCTATAACATGAAGAATCTGAATTCTGGTTTCAGATAGTTCGAAGATAGAGGGAGAGGAGAGAGGGAGTGGATTTTTCTGCGGGAAGAATTGGGGATGAGACAATTGACAGTGAGATTGTGGCTGAAGAAAGCGGGAACATGGAAGCGGATGTAGTTTTGAAATTTGAGACGCCGCTCCACTATATGACCAGTCAACCGGTACATCTCCACTAACGCATAATATTTTATTTTATTTTTTTGATATAAAGGGAGGGATTATAACCCGTTTTATTCAGTAGATAATAGCGATTACATAATAGTACTCATATTTTTATCCATATCTAAGATCTTCTTAATACCTTCAGGAGCCTCTTCAAACAAAATAAAATTCCCCATACAAAATCTACTAAATTTGGATAGCCAATCTGCCGCCTGATTTGCTTGCCTCTGGATATGCTTAACCGTGAAGATCCAATCGCAACTTTGAGCAAGGGCCTGAATGTGATGAACGATCTCGGAATATTGGCCTGAATAAACAGCATCAGTGTTTAAAATTTTAACAGCCTCAAGAGCATCAACCTCCAGTATCACCCTCTCCAATTTCATTTGTTTGGCAATTGTGACTCCCTGCAGAATCCCCATAAATTCAGCCTTCAAAGCAGAGGAACCACCAGATTTCACAACAAAAGCTTTAACAAAATCACCATTAGCATCCCTGATTAATCCACCAGCTCCAATCCATCCCTCCCCTGCCATAAACGAGCCATCCGAGTTGATTTTATGCCAACCTTCAGCAGTCTTTCCCAATGATCCAGCGTTCCAAGGCCATCACCATCTGAACTCTTCTTATTTCTCAAGGCAGCTCTATATTCTCTAGCCCTATCAAGAATGAAAGCCGCTTTGGATTCTTGAATTTCAGCATCTCCTCCAAATATTCGAGCGTTCCTCCAACGCCAAAGCCACCAGAGGCCATATGCGAAAGTGGTCGGCCAAGACCCGGGCCTGATCAAATTTGCTTCAAGCCATTCTTTGAGGTTTCGTTGAGTAAATTCTTGCATACGAGAGTTGATTAAGAACTCGCCCCACACATCTCTCGCATTCCTACAATCTCTGAGTATATGCAACGTCGATTCTTCGTCATTACATACACCACATCCAACGTTTGTTCCTATATGTCGCCGCACACGATTCACATTGCACAAGATAGCATCATGTGCAACCAGCCATAAGAAATTCCGAACCCGTTCAGCCACTTCAACTTTCCAAATGATCTGTCATATTCTTTCTCTCCCCTGCTGTTGCTCACCTCTCATATTCTCCAAGACAGAATTTATAGTGAAATTTCCTGAAGAAGTAGCTCCCCAGGTGAAGTTATCAGCAACACCCTCAACATTTAAAGACACTGCAGATATCTTGTTTAAAATTTCCGGTTGTAACATGTGAGCAAACTCGTGCCACTGCCAAGAATTACCATTCCAGTAATCAGCCACTGTTTTCCCAATCTCATCTTCTCCGACCACCTCAACAGCCATCTCCTCCAGCGGTTTATCCGTTATCCACGGATGCAGCCAAAACAAGGTTCGTTGGCCGTTACCAATTTCTGTCTTCAAGCCATTCAAAAGGTGAGTCTTGGCCTTGACAATGCCTTTCCAAGCGTTTGATGCCCCAGGCCGATTCAAGATCATGTCCCGATCGCACCTCCCACTACAATATTTTCCCCTCAAGACACGTGACCATAACGCATTTGGTTCCTTCACCATGCGATAACCCAACTTGGTCATAAAGGATGTGTTGACCTGCCGCATGCTCCTCATATTTCTCCCTCCAGTAGCCTTTGGTTCCTTCATAATGTCCCAGTTAACTAAATGGATTTTGTTTTTCTCATTTGTGGAACCCCAAACAAAGCCTCTCATTCGTTTTTCAACCTCGTCACAAACTGATCTTGGAAGCTCACCTGATTGCATCGGGTAGTACGGAATACTTGCAATTGCGGATTGCGCTAAAGTGACCCGAGCTGCCATCGAGAGCAATCTAGCCTTCCAACCGGCCAACTTTGAGGACGTATGCTTGGTAACAGGCTCTTTGGATAGAGGTATTCCAAGGTACTTACCAAAATCATCAGTTGCCGGTATTCCCCCGATTGAACAAATCTGCTCCTGCACGTCATCAGGTGTTGAATTGGAGAAGCAAATTTTTGACTTCATGAAGTTAATCTTTGCACCAGACGCTGCGCAAAATCTATTAAGACAAGCCTTGATAACTTGCATCTGCTCTCCACTTGCCTCCGCAAAGAGAATCAAATCGTCGGCAAAAAAGAGGTGTGACAAATTTGGCCCATAATCTGAGAGGCTGATCGGTTTCCACGCCCCCATTTCAACTGCTTCCTCTATGATATGCCCAAGCCTCTCCATACAAAGCACAAAGAGATAGGGGGATATGGGGTCGCCTTGCCGAACACCCCGACTCGGTTTAAAAGACGTACCCATCTCACCGTTCCACAAAATTTTCATGTTGCACGAGGTGACACACTCCATGATGATTTGTGTCATTGTGGCCGGGATTCGAGTTTCCTGTAGAGTCTCTCGTAGAAAATTCCATCTAACTCGATCGTACGCCTTTTCAAGATCGATCTTAATTGTCATGATGCTTCTACCATTTCTTGCTTTCATCGTATGCATCACCTCCCGGGTAATTATGATGTTATCCGCAATTTGTCTCCCAGGCACAAAGCTGGATTGCGTGGGAGCCACAATAGCTTTCATCACCGGTTTGAGTCTTGTCGCTATGGCTTTAGTTACCATCTTGAACGCGACATTACACAAACTTATCGGTCTTAACTGATTCACCGATTCCGGATTCTCCAATTTAGGAATAAGCACTAGGAGTATTTCATTAAGCTTGGCTGGAATGTTCTCCCCTCTTAGGATCCTTAAAACAGCGTCTTCAACTTCCGCTCGAACAAGTTCCCAATTTCTTTGATAGAATATGGCATGGAATCCGTCCGGCCCTGGCGCTTTGAGTGGTCCCATACTATCCACCGCTTCTTTAATTTCTTTTGCTGAGAATACCCTTCTCAATCCATCAAATTCCAGCTCCGGAATTGGTGGAAACCGTCCTTGAGGGACATCGAAAGGGCTGTCTTCATTACTTTCCTCCGAGTATAGAGTTTGAAAATGGGATGTCACATGTTGTTTGAGCGTGTCTTGATCCCATATCCACTCTCCATTCTCATTAAGGAGCCCATCAATTCTGTTTTGCCGCCTTTTGACCACAGCACAAGCGTGAAAAAAGCGAGTGTTTCTATCTCCATCAACCATTGCATCAGTCCTCGCCTTTTGTTGCCAAAAAATATTGATTTGCTCCAACACACAGTCCAGCTGGTACCGAAGCTTCCGTTCCAATCTCATCAGTCCACTTGTTATTCTAATTCCCATGCTCCTCTGAATCCCTTCTATCCGCTTCCAAATCCGATCTCGTTTCCTGAACAAATTTCCAAACACTGATCTATTCTAGTCATCCAAATGTAAAGCAAGATTCTCGAGAGAGTGACTAAGTTCCACACCCCTCGTCCAATGAGAAGCAAGAAAATATTGGAATTCATTGTGCATAAGCCAGGCAGCCTGGAATCGAAACGGCTTATGACGGGGGTTTTGCATATTGAATCCACCCGAATCTAACAACAGAGGAGTGTGATTGGACTGATTTGCGGCCAAGTGTCGAATTGCTCCCTCAGCAAACCTCCCTCTCCACTCCATATTACAAATCCCACGATCTAAACGAGCTCCGGACCAAGTTCCAGGCTCCGTACCACGCGTCCATGTGAATCTCTGTCCGGAGAACCCCAAGTCAATAAGGCTCATATCTTCAATCCAGGTATTAAAGTTATGACACCTCCTACTTAGCTCGTCGGATCGTCCCGTCCTCTCTTCCAAAGATTTGGTCTCATTAAAATCACCCATCAAGAGCCATGGGAGATTGTTTGCTGCACCAAATTCACGTAACCTTTGCCACAGTATATTTCTTGTAGTAGGTTGCGGGCTAGCATAAATCGCCGATAAAAGCCAATCCGCCTCCCCGGACCTCGAAACCTGAACCGTGGCGACTTGATCATGCATATCCACCAGATGCATATTGACCCTATCCTTTCGCCATAGGATCCATATGCCTCCACGAAAGCCTCTTGCCTCCGATCTCATAATTCCATCGAAACCAATAGCCGCACAAACCTCATTAGCCCGGCTTCCACTAATTTTAGTCTCTACCAGAATCAGGATTGTGGGGGTCATGCATTCTTAAATGCTCTTTAAGAGTGAGCATAAAATCTCTACTTCCCGCTCCTTGGACATTCCAAGTAAGAATTTTAAAATTTGGCACTACCATGGATAACATTTGAAGAAGCTGGGAATCCTCGAGTATCCACTCAGAGATGGCTGCCGCCATCCGATGCGACCATGATGGTGTCATCATCTTGTATGTCATCACCTTCGTCCTGATCATCGATCCTTCCGCTCGAAACATCAGTCTCCATTCTGGCGTCCAGAGTTTCCAATGTTCCACCATGGGTTTCTTGGTTGGGAACATCCAACGCCATTGCGTCATAGTGTTGATCAGGGGGATCGCTTGTGTGTTTTGAGATTTGGGGATGAGTAGGAAGAACTGAGTTGTTAATTAATTCCTTGCCCCCTTTTATGCTCAATTCTGGTGTTTGCATAATAGGCAACATATTATTCCCGTCAATATTCTTTCCATCTTTGCTCTTCACCAGTAGTCCTTCCTTCTGCTGCATGGTTTGCAAAATTTGATCCTCCTTTTGCATATCTTTTGGCGTAGATTTGTTTCCATGGGGCGTTTTCTTCAAATTATCTTTAGAAATATCCATTCCTTTTTTTGAGATTGTGATTTCGACTCCCTTATTCACCGTCTTCATTCCCGATTCTTTCCTTACTTCTTTTTCCTTGTTTCCATCCTTAATATTTTGCTCCAAATCTTTGCCATTTTTTGCTCCTTCCTTATTGCTCCCCGTATATCCCTCCCTCTGATTTTCCTGGTGTGCACTTTCCAAATTATTTCCTTCACTATGATTTTCCTCCATTCCCAAAATTTCAAAGCGCGACCCGCCAGCTGTTGGACCACTCGCATTTTGTCCGGTTCCATCGCCTTTCCTATGAACCGGGTTTACATCCTTCCCTGCGAAGTGCTTCTGCCTTCCATCATTACTTCCATTTCGTCCGGCGACTACTCCGGCGTTGCTATTAGATTCCCCATTGTTTGAAACATTCCCCTTTCTTTGGCCATCCCTTGGCACTCTTGATCTAACGGGTCTCTTAGCTATCATCCATTCTCCATAATTTTCTTTGATTTCTTGCTCTCTCTTCTCATATGATCGGACTTCTTTCAACTGCTCTGCTTCCGAGCATTTTCCGTCAGCATGCCCAAGCTTGCCACATTGAAAGCAGACCATTCTTAGTCCCTCATACTGGACTTTCCATACTCTTCCATTCAAGTAAACTTTGGATCGGAGAGGTTTCGATATATCAATCTCAATGCACATACGAGTGAATTTACCCCTTTCAGCAGCACTCGTAGTTTTATCAACCTTCAGCACCTTGCCAAGTGTTGCTCCAATTTGACATAGAGCTTCCATATCAAAGTATTCCATTGAAAGATTTGGAATATGAACCCAAGCTGCCACAACTTTGATGGATTCCTCCTCCGCTATGAAATTTGGGCGCCACCGTTGAATTGTTAAATAGCTATCTCCAATAATCCATGGTCCGTCCGTCATTACATGATTTAGATATTCATTATTTGCAAATTTGACAACGTAGAATTCATTTCCCACATCTATCATTGTCACTCCCCCTTTAGGCTTCCATTTATTCATCAGACTATTCCTTAGATATATGAATCCCACGTTACGATCCAGCACTTTAATGATGATAGAATCCCTCCATGGACGTGTTGTACCCGTCGTGCCATGCACGACTACTACTCATCAATTTTTAGATATATTATAGACATGATATTAATAAAATAAATATGCAAAAATAAATAAAAAACCCAAAATAATGTAAATTCTTAAAAAAAATTAATCAAATTCAATTCTTTAAAAATCTTTTCAATAAAAAGTTAAAAAGATAGTTAATAAGAAAAGACAAAAAAATGTAGATTTTTTAAAGATAAAAAGTCTTCTAAATTTAAATAAAATTTCAAAAAGGAAATTAAGGAAAATATAATATAATTTTTTAATAAAAAATTAATTTAGGTGAGTAATTATATAGATATTTGAAATTTTTACCTTTTTACCAAAATTTGATTCAAGATAAATATTTTTTATAAATAGATAAAAAGATAAAGATAAAATAATTTTTGTTATTTTTAATTAAAATTCGGATTGATTTTTTTTCCACATGAATAAATAGAAAGCAATTTAATTGGAAAAAAATAATATAAATAATTTTTTTAATATAAAGTGAGGTCAGAATTAATGTGGTGGTTAGAAAAGTTACAACTTTAATATATAGTTATCATATAGATATGTTTGTTTTTATTTCAAAGATATATATCATATATGTGATCACGTGTACATATTTTTTCTTATCTTTTTTTAATGTATCTTTTACAAATATAATAAATGTAATGTACTTTTTTTTATCTATTTTGGTCAAATCTACTAATATTATTTTATCTTTATGTTTATTTGGAGATAAATTTTTACAAATATTATTTTATCTTTATGTTTAGTTGGAGATAATTTTATTTACATAATTAACTATTTAACATTATTATTTTAATAAAGGGGTGATGTGGCGCAACGTGGTGGCAGAAATTGCTTCGGCTTTAGTTATTAGTAATAGATGGGCCAATCAATTCCTTCAACTAATGAGCCGGGCCCATCACGGGCAACAGGCCCAAGCTCATTGAACTGATAAGGAACCAGTGAGATAGAGAGAAGTAAGAGAACCAGGAATCGGAGAAAGGTTTCTTCACCGTCAGCATATCTTCTCTGCCTCGTCAAAGTCTACAAAAAGGTTAGGTTTTTCTCTCGTTCGTCTTGTTTGTAATTCTTATAGATTGATCGGTTTGAACTTGTCGTTCTCAATTGATTCTTTTTATGCCAACCGGAGCATTCGTGGTTCTTATTGAATATCCAAATTTTCACCTGTTTTGTGCCGCTGGCTCTCGCCCCTGAGAACTCCCGGCCGCCAGTGGCTCCCCTGCCCCCTCGCGCCCCTACCTGCCTCCGCCACTAAATTCTTGCTTACTGTTAGTCTATGCTTGGCAATTCAACACCATAGCTAGGTCAATCTGGCAATCACAGCACCTTAAAAGAGATATTATTAATCTGGGATAATTGTGAGAATTACTTAGCTTGCATTATAGCTTTTGTGCTAACTCCATTTATTTTGTATAATAGTAAATTGCTGATTTTCACTTTTGTTGAGAATCCTTCACATAAGTTTTTTTCTCTTCATCTCGCATTTGGTGAACACCACTGGTTTCCATGCCAAGTAGGAGAGAGCTTCAGAGTCAAAGGGATCTGTTATTATTGTCTTATTCCTGATCTCCATTTATATTGGACGCGACCTGAGTGCTTGGATTAGCAGTCGACCAACACACTGCAAAATGTCTGCATCCGCATTTATGCCTAAGCTCGTTTGCTTGAACTCCACTCAGTCATCTCATTACAGGAAACCCTCGACATATGTGAGGGGATTTCAATCTCGTGCTCCAAACAGATTAATTTCTTTCAAGACATATGCTGCCCTAGCAGACCCATTTGTTCTAGAAATTGCTGAGACCCTTGAAGATTCCGTATCGTCTCTTTCTCTTTCATCATCACCCGCACCTCTACCGCTCCAGAAGCTCAGGGACGTCTCCTCTGAGTCTCTCCTCTCTCTTAAATGGCCATCTCGAAAAGATGAGGCTTTCCGGTTCACAGATGTGTCATTCTTGAGAAGCTCTCAAATCCACCCCGTTACAAGTCCTCCCTTGGACACTAATATTTCAAGGATATCTGAAGATGACCAATGTCCTAGTCTCGTGATTGTTGATGGATATGTTGTAACTTCATTGTCCAATTTGCCGGCTTTGCCTGATGGAGTGTTTGTTGGTAGCTTATCTAATCTGCCGTCAGAAACTGCCTTGCAAAAGGTACATGAATTTGTGTCCAATTTTGAAGGGGACTTGTTTTGGTCACTTAATGGGGTGGGGACCCCAGATTTGACTGTTATATATATTCCTGAAGGATGTCGGGTAGAGACTCCCTTATACTTGAGATATTATTCTGCTGAAGGAAGTGATGATAGATCACATAATTTGCCCGTTTCAAATCCGCGAGTTTTGCTTTTGGTTGAGAAGGGAGGAGATGTTGGTATAATTGAGGAATATATAGGTGCAGATGAAAAGAAGTGTTACTGGACAAACTCAGTTCTGGAGGTTATGATTGGACAAGGAGCAACTGTTAGCCATTCATATATTCAAAGTCAGTCTGTAGGAGCTGCTCATATAAAGTGGACTTCTGTTAGACAGGTAAATTTTATGTTGTACTATTATATTTTCATTGCTTTGTGTGTACAGTGTATTAGCAATAACAGAATCTTATGGTGTGATTAAACCAGGTTTCCTTTTTACTTCGGTGTAAAGCAATTGAGATTTGAGTGTTAAACATGAGCATTTAAGGATTTTCTGGGTGGGTGGCATCTTTATCTAAGAACGAACTTGTGCAAATCTCGTATCTCTTACCTATTATTCAGAGAGGTTGATAAAAGATGCATATTGTTTGTATAAACAAAGCTTGAGAAGAAAATGATGAGATTAGATTAGCAAAAGTGGAATGAGTTAGAATGTCAGAGTTGTATACTGTCAGATTTAGAAAGTTGTCAAGTTCAGAAGTTTATTGAGCTTCATCACAACCACTATTCATTCATTCTAATCAGATAGTTGAGAAAGTTTAACCATATAAAAGATGACCTCTGAATCTCTGATGGAATATGAAGGCCTAAAAGTGTATATTCTAATATTATATAGATTGATTAAGTCTTGGTCACTAGAGTATGAATGAATTTTTTAATCTTCTTTTTTTAACAAGGTGTTATCTGCCAAAGTTGATATTGATAACCCTGTTGTGGATGATGCATTGCACGTATTCTCCCTCCATGTTTCTGGTGCAAGTTGAATAATGACTGGTTCACCAATATGTGTAGCAATATACAGATGTTTAGAAAATCTGAGAGAAAGAAGAGAGTAATTATGTTCAATGCAAAATGATGGTTCCTCTTCCCCCTCACCCGACCTGTACAAAACTCAAATGATATTGAGTGAATCACAACAAAGGAATAAGATGATTCATGAATTAACTTGTTTAAATCTCTGCAGGAAGCAACTAGTACTTACAAACTAGTAGAGGTAAGTTGTGGTGCAAAACTCAGCAGGCACAATGTCCATGTTCAGCAAGTGGGTCCTGAAACTGTAACAGAACTTTCAACTCTGCACTTGTGTGCTGGTGATCAGACGCAAGATTTACACAGCAGAATTGTCTTGGACCACCCAGGAGGTTATTCCAAACAACTCCACAAATGCATTGTTGCCCATGCTCAGGGACAGGCAGTATTTGATGGGAACATCAGAGTGAACAGGTTATACTTATTCATCCTTTGCTTCTTGTATATCTCGAGTCCTGCTGTTACATATTTTAATTTGTGTAAATATAAAATGCCAGTCAAATACTCCCAAAAGAAAAGAACGTATGATGATACTTTGGAATTCTCTAGTCAAAATTAGCGTTACTTTACGTTTGAGAAAGAAGAAAGCCAGAATTTCCTTAAGAAAACAGCTATGTTGGATATTTTCTTATCCGTAAAGCTTATTTGAAGCTGCTGTTTAGGCTTTTAATGTAACATGATCCACAAATTTCATATTATGTAAAGCTTCAAGTGAAAGCAATTCATTAAATACTCTTAGTTGAACCTTGTTTGGGCCATCTATTTTCCAGTACAGATATATAATATAATTTTCATTGTCATATTAAAGATGAAATAAATGTTGTTTATGATGCAGATATGCTCAGGAAACTGATGCAGGACAATTGACAAGGAGTCTTCTCCTTGTGCCACGTGCAACAGTTAATGCCAAAC
The DNA here is from genome assembly GCA_964016875.1 of Fallopia convolvulus. NCBI lineage: Eukaryota > Viridiplantae > Streptophyta > Magnoliopsida > Caryophyllales > Polygonaceae > Fallopia > Fallopia convolvulus. The sequence continues at coordinate 61,800,497 of OZ024718.1, read as the reverse complement.
CAAACCTTCAGATCATTGCTGATAATGTCAAATGTTCTCACGGACTTACAGTAAGTGATCTGGAAGAGGATCAGCTCTTCTACTTCCAGGCACGAGGCATTGATGCAGAGACGGCAAGAAAAAGTCTCATTTACTCGTTTGGTGCTGAGATAATTGAACAATTTCCTGACCGTTCTATCAGAGACAAGGTGAAAAACCTTATTGCAAATGTGCTTAACCCTACGTTGGAAACATCCTCAAGACGAAAGTCAGAATCTTCTTAGTTGCCACCGGCCAACAAACATATAGTATCCTGATTGTATAGAGATATGCAGTTTTTCCAGCCAATGGTCTTGGAGGTGTTGTTCATTGTTTCATACTTTATTGATGCCTTTGTATGTCGAATAATAAGAACATAGTTCAGTTTTTTAATGATCAATATAGCTTTTAAAGGCTGGTAGTAGTGTAGGTGACACCAATGCATTTGTGCCAACACTGGACAGCTTTCGGTTGAACAAACCTCATACTTCTAGCTAGCCCAGAAAAAAAAAATCAAACAGGGATACTCTGAACCGAAATATAAAGGGGCATTCCATCAGAAAGACCAAATGACAACAAAAACAGAACATTGACAATCAAACACTTGAAATGGTAATTATATTCACTCGAATTAAATTCTACACAGGACTGTTTGTTTCAACTAACTGCCCCCAAAGTACAATCAGGGCTAATAAAAACGCAGTTTAACCTACCCTGCCTGCATTTCTCACAAGAACACATTCCATGGCAGAACCAGAACACATCGATTCAGTTACAACTGTCCTTTCATTCCGATTTAATTCAAGCTCGGAGAAACAACGCTATACCCACAAGAGAACACAACATACAAAAATTACTCTAACCCGGTATCAAAAATACCATTTTGGTCTGATTTCTTCTTCCTCTTCTGTCAACTCTCTATACTGATACCACTCTGCACCGGCTTTACTAACAGGCAAAGGCGTACGAACAAATACCTGAACGGGTTTTGGTACACAAACAGTCAAATCGAGTTCATCAAGTGACTCGTCTGTTACTGGATCAAAGTCTTTTGTGTTGAGTGAATTGTTGATTGGTTCCACAGATATCCATCCGAGTCCAGAGATGGCCACATCACAAGTTGGCCTGCCATGAAATCAATAGGTTTTAACATCCTTAATTTCTTATTATGAAACAATTCATTTTAAATTCTAAGGGCCCCTTTGTTGAAGGGTTGCTGATAAAAATTTAAATGTTCATTGAAATTTCTTATTATTTCAATCTCATACATGACAGAGTATGTTTTTTCAAATAAGCCAGAGAGTGTAATATACCGCTCAGCTTCTTCAAATTTGAGTTGTAATTTTTGCTCGATTTCAAGACCATTCCACTCTACTATTTGCTTTCCACTTGGAGGAGTCAAGAGATTACCCAGCTCCTTCTGCAATCATTGAAGTTCACAAAGGGAAGAAAATCAATAAAACACCAGTTGATGAGTTCCGTTTTCTACAAACAAAATATGCTAAATCAATGAAATGCATTGCAACTTAGAAGTAATAAACACTAGTGCACCATTTTGATTAGGTGTTTACTTTTTAACCCATTTACTGCAACACAATGAGATGACCACTTACCTTGTAAAATCCATCTGCTTCCTCAGTGGGTACAATATGAATCTGCAATGCCTTTGGTCCATAGAAGGTTAATCTTGTGGCTGGGTGAACCTGAAGTTTCAACAATGGAGAATCGAGTTTAATTTAGTGGCCTGAGATACATATTAGAGGACAATCTACGGAGGGAAATATCATGTTTTAAGGACCTTTAGAATATCAACTCTGACAAGACCGCCCCAAAAAATGGAAAATCCATTCAAGCCATGGGAACATGATCTCCTTTCTGCTTCAGTCTTACACGTGGATAAAGATTTCTGGTTTGCACGAGGTAAGAAAGAATGAGTACATAACCAGAGAGAGAAATTTTTAAAACCCTTTATAGAAAACTTACAGGGAATGATTGACCCCTAAGACGACTCCGAGGAGCAAGGGCAGGTAGATCTTCAGAATGGACTACTGCAGCTTGCCTATGGTGGAGATGAACTCCAGGTGTATCAAACAACTTCTGCAAAATGTGACTCCAAATAAGTCTAAGAGATCACTGAGAAAATAATGAAACAATTTTTTTAAATAAAAAATAATTCAAACTCTGAGCAGCAGACAGCATTAAGTAAGTTCATATATAATTTTGGATCGATGATGAGAAAGACAATAATGAAACAACTTCAAACGCAACACATCTTTGCAAATATAGCTTATTTTCAAAAGTAAAACTGAGTGAAGAGCACTCAAGAATAAATTGATCCGAAGTCGGAGTTTTTCCTTCAGAAAGAAACTTCAACATAAATTTTATTTTCAAGGAGCTGAGGAAGATATATTTCTTGGTAAAGCACTAGACGCCTGAAGTGGGAACAATAAAATTATTGGTGTTGTTTGAAAAGCAATAATATTAATGAGTCATTCCTCAAGTACAATTTCATTTTTGTTGAGAAACAAGGTGTAATATGAAAATTCTTTTTTGATTGAAAAGCAATAACAAAAATGAACAAATGAGTTTGTGGGGTCATCGTAGTTTTATGGCAACTTCCCTATCAATACTCATTTTTTCTTTTGACCCAGAAAAAAAAAACCCATTTTTTTTTAATTAACCTGCTACCAAGATAGCAAACCACCCTATCAAAACATGGACGAAGGAATCTTTCAGATTTCATCGAATGAGATCTCGGTGATTCTCACGAGAAGGTTCATTCAACAACCACAATGGACCCAGAAGCTGCCGCCGCCACCACAGAAGCTACGGCCTGAAAAGACATGTCGTGGATGCATCTCTAGACAGAGGGGATTTGGGTGGGTAGGCTTGTTAAGGGTGTGGTATAAAGAAAAACTCAGACCGAGCATAAGGGAGATGAATGAAAGTAGCAAAAATCTGGCGACATAATAATGAATTTTGTTACTTTTAGTCATCTCCGTTACACTCGGTCTGAGATTTTTTTTTTTTTTGTACCATACTCTTAACAAGTGTACCCACCCACTGATCTCCATCAATAATCTGAGCTGGGTCAAAATCTATACCAATATTTGGGCACCATCATCAGCCCTGTCTAGAGATGCGTCCACGACTTATGTCTTTTCACTTTCAGGGTGTCGGCGGCAGCTTCTGGGTCCATTGTGGTTGCTAAGTGAACCTTCCCGTGAGAATGGATGAGATCTCATTCAATGAGATCTGAACGATTCCTTCATCCATGATTTGATAAGGTGGCTTGCTGTTTTGGTAGCAGATTAACTAAAAGAAGTTTTTGCCCTTAATGTAGGAACAAAAATAATATGACATACCCCGCCTCCAAGGAATGCATCAATCGGTATTGGACCTAATGTTGTTCCAGGAACTGCTGATTGTATTGGCTTATACTTTTGAGCTGCTGCAGCCACTGGATCCTTTTGTCCCAGCATCACTTCATTTCAAAAGAACATATGGGTCAATAGAAAATTGGCAATAGTGCTACCATCATATGAAAAAGAAGAAACATAGAAAAGCACATAAAATTAGGTCCAAGAGGATTTTGGAAAAGAACTCAAATTTATGCTCAATGGAACCAACCAACATGCATTTTAAATCAGTGTAATTGTATATACTACAAGTTTTGATGAATCAAAACTAAAATTCAGGCTGTCTTACTTAGGATTGCATTGATGAAGGCTGATTTTCCAACATTAGCAGAGCCCTGAAGAAACATGAAAGTTCAACAGTCAGTTGTCAATTTGAAGATTACATAAACCACGAATTCTGAATGCTGGTGAATTTGACTCATTTGAGTATTGGATTGATACTTGAGGGGCTATATGTACTAGTTAAGATACAACAAAGCCGTATATTTTGTGAGATTTGACTCTTTAGTATTAAATTTATCAAATTTAGACTTGAGAGGCTATATGTCCTAGTTGTGAAAGTTCAAGGATTGAGTTCAGCCAAGTTTAAGTTTAGAGGGTTATGTGTTAAAGAGGCTATTGGATTCAAATCTTAAGAAAATGATGTATAGGATAGAGTATGAAGCTCAGACACTAAACAGAAGGCTAAGTGTTTTGGTTCATGGGTAGTAAAAGACACTAAAGTATCAAAAATGGAAAAAAGAACTTGAAAATTTTGCAAACATAAATAACTTAATGCTCTACATGTGCCAGATTCAGGATTAGAAACAGAGATACTAACCAATATGTAGGCATCACGTCCCTGCCAAGTTAAAAAAAGTAATTAGAGAAAGAAACATAGAGATCCGTAGTAAGCAAGCATAATAAAAATGCAAAAGTCTTATTATTTTTATTTCTTGGAAATGTTTTATTCTAGTTTTTTAAATAATGTTACATAGAGCACAGTTACTAACCTTCTTCTCCTTCTGAATTTCTGAAACTACTCCAGCTATCCCAACCAAAGATTTTGAACTTGTCAGGTGAACACTCAAGACACTATAGCAAATAAAATAGCTTCAAATGTTTTTGCTTCAAATCATTGCAAGAAATAATATAGCAGTAGCATCCAGCAAATAGAACAAGAAAAGACAAAAAATAAGGCATAAAAATGATCTTTTCTTATAGGAGTGAGTGAGGACCAAACTTTAGACGTAGTAAAGAATTTTGCACACACTTTGACTTACAAGCAACAATTATATCAATTTGAAGCACTAGATTAATTCAAAAAAGTTAAGAAATTATTTACTGATGGAAGCTTGCTAAAATGAGAAATCCAGGTTTTAGCAGCAGCAATCACCAGATTAATATTTCAATGCCTACTGAAGTTCTCTTCTTCACAAACAACATGCTTCACAAATTACAAAGTTCACAACCCATTTTTTTATATGCAAAGTCGCAAAACTATATGGAAGGATTAAATAGTCATGTAAAAACCAATTGTACTATGTGCACAGGAAATTAGTTATTTTAAGTTTGAAACTTACTTTAGTCTTTTCTTTGCAGTAGCCTCAACAACCCAATCACCGATGCAATTGAGGTCAGTCTCTTTTGGAAGGAGATCAATCTGGACCGGAAGTCAAAATCACTCGTATGCAGGGAGCATAGTTTTAAATGAAAATTTTCTAAAAAGAAAGTGATTACCTTGGTGATAACTAATATTATAGGGTTCGCACCAACAAGATCACGAACACGAGACAGAAAACTGCCATTGAAGTCCACAATATCCACCTAAGTTTTTTCAGAAATTCAACATCGAAGAAAAGAAAATCATGGGGTGTAAAAGTATCAAATTATTTGCTAAGACTGTATAGGCTGTTGCATTTCAAGCGCAATAATATAGAACATAGGGTCAATGAAACAATATTATCAAAGTTTTATACTGCACTAAATGCAGCCAAAAAAAAGAGCATACAATTGCACAGCTACAGAGATATTATCTCATTGATCTTAGCCAATAAAGTCAAGTTTCAATTAACCCAAACTTTGGAGCCTAAGCCTCAGAATAGGTCATAAAGTCAAGGCTTCCATTAGATCATAGAAGGAAGGGTCATGTTTAATTGTAAGATATTAATAGAAGAAACTATTTTGCAAGTGAGTACCATAATAACTGATTACTGATAAAGAGAGCATGATCATACCCCATCCCCTTGCCAGATTGAGCATGGGTAGTAACAAATTCTATTTTTCATTTACAGACAGTTTTACCTTTTTTATTTTTACTCTGTAATTGCAGTAAAATGACAGGATGGGCATGAGACCTGATAACTGATAAGAGGCGTTATCCATTATACATAGACCTCTCTAGTTTTAACTCACAACATGTTGCACTTCAATAGAGAATCATGGAATCAATCTCAACACGTTAACACGCACCAATTTAACTATCAAGGCCTTTTCATGGCGCAAGTGGGACAACTTCTCCCGTAGCTGTTCGGCAGTAACAAATTCCTTGCCACCAGAGTAGCCTCCATGGCCGCCTACCGCAGTAATCATATGCCCATGGGATAGAAGCTGACACCTACCGCAAAGTACGGTTCTAAGTTGTCTGTGCTTCTTTTTCTGCAATTCAAACATAAGGACAAGATTGCTGCCATCAGCTCCTAGCAATTTCTTATCCTAAGGAAATCGAATTGAACCGCATTGCAAGAAGACACATGTATAAGTACCCAGTCTACCCTAACACAATTTTGCAAAAACTTCCCTAAAAGGAGATCCCCACACCCCAATTTCAGTGGCCAAAACCTGAATCATTCCTAAAAAATGTCATTATAGCTTCAATCATTTGCTCTCTCTCTTTTTAATTTCTACACTTAATTTAACAATATGTGGCTTCCTTGAAATTGGCATCTCAATTACATAAATCTCCTAAAAGGCTAAAACCAAAATCAAAATACCCAAAACAAGAAGAAGTACTCAAAATCCATACAAGTTCATAGGTATCCGAATCCACATAACCCGGCTCGTCAACCTCCTGGGTCTGCAGCGGAGCTCCGCAGCCGTAACAAGAGGCAACACTCGAATCGAAAACTTTGAAAGGCTCCTTCTTATCCTTCTTCTTCTTCTTCTTAACCGAAGCAAGCACAAGCTTAGATGCTACCTTGGACTGATGGTGCTCGAGGAAGACCTGGCCACGGGTCGGAGCCGCCGCCCCTGTCCCTTCGGGTTCAGACCCGGAAACGGTTACATGTATCGGGTAGTCAGGCGAGTCCTGGCGGGTTGGCGGGTCGGGAAACGGCGCCGCCTTGCAGGTGATGAGGGTGAATTTGTGAGGTGGCGGGCAGAGGCTACGGAGTGGAGGGTGAAGACTCGGGGATTTGAATTGGGAAGGGAAGGAGAGAGGAGCAGCTGGAAAGATGGAGAAGGATTTGGAAGACATTCCTCGGAACTGAGTCCGACCGAATTGGGAAGAGGATTTTGCTTATCAACGGATTTTGGAAATCGCAGTGGATTTGACAATTTTATTGACAGTAAGTAGTGAAGTGGAGATACTAGCGTTCAAGGAAAATTCTTTGGATGAGTTGGGCTCGAATGTGTCATGCGAAAGGACGAGGTGGTCTTGGCTTTCGGGATTTGAAAGCTTTTAACTTGGCTCTCTTGGTAAAACAAGATTGGCGACTTGTTCAAAATCCGAACTCCCTAATTGGTCAAATACTAAAAGTGAAGTACTTTACGAATTCACATTTTTTAGAAGCCTCGGTGGGTCGGCGGAATACATCTACAAGTCCCTGAACTTTGACGATTTTTGCAATCACATCTCTGTATTTTGGGGTTTCAAATAGGTCCTTGTACTATACATATTTTTGTCTTTTAAACACAAACCACTTGAACACCACGTACGTGCAATTCACTCGCGATGACTTGTACAAATATGTTGGCACCTTAGATGCCACGTAAGTGCCATGTAGATATTTTTTAAAAAAATTAATAAAAGCAAAATATAATTTTTTTTGCCTTCTTCCTTTTTTCAACTGAGAAGGACAGATTGATTTCTTCACCATCGGCATAACATCGCCCTCGCCTCGAAATCTTCACCGCCGGCACAACCTCAACCTCAAGCCGAATCTCCGCTGGAATGTGGATGCGAACTCCAGCGCCACCGTTCACATCAAATTGCAAATTGCAAATTCAGACAGTAATTCCAAAAAAAAATAGAATCCTCATTGGCTTCAATCACAATACTTGCAAAACAAAGATGTGAAACATGAAATTGCTCTGGTCCAATCATAACAACACTGATCATTGCTCCCAGGCTACTAACAATGTGGCATCGGACCTATTTACATTACAAAACAAAAACTCAACAATTTGAAGAGAGAATTAATGATAACCCTCATAGACCCGTGTAAAATCACACACGCAGCTAGACGGAGGAATACGCAAGAATAGACATGTAAGACACCGAGGAGATCCCCGACCGAGTCGGAACTCTAGGAAACCGGAATCCGGTGAAGGAAATCTCCGATCAACAAAGAGCCGTTATCTTCACCGCCCTTTTCCCGAATCTAGACGGAATGACTCGTTCCGATCTGGACGATCTAGTAAATATGGACGGAATGACTCGTTCCGACCTGGAAGATCTAGATCTGGAAAATTCGTTCCGTCCTTTTCCCGAGTGATGATGCTCAAAATCTCAAGACAGGAAGTGGGCCCGGGGTACGAGGAATAAACAGGCCCAACAAGACTCCCAAGGTGAATTCCGGGTCCCACAATTATACCCGTCTTTTAAAATTAATTTAACAAAGTTACAATCTCCACGAGGTCTCCCGAGACCTTGGGGCGAGGTCTCGACCTCGTAACTGACTCAACTGGCACCCCCGCCCACCTGGTCCACTCAGATGTCGCTGATCTCCCCAACCAATCACCAACTGCCTCACCTCCGAACCAATCAGAGGCCGCGATCTCGGGCGTACCACATCGGATAAACACCAAAACTCGACTCTCTAATTCCCTATAAATAAGGGAGAACCTCGTAAGTAAAAGAGGTCGAAAAACATCTTGAACTCAAGAACTATCTTGCTCGTTGAAGATCGACGTGATTGAAACATCGTCAAAAGACATCGATATTGATAAGTGAAGTTCACAAAAAGACTTCAAGTCGCACAGAATTCCCATCTACATCAAAGATCTCGCTACACAACCTCGCAAGTCATCTTCATCGCACTCTTAGCCCAGCCTCGCACCAAGATCAACCAAAGAAGACCGGAGTAGTAGAGTCGCGTAGCAATTAGAAGATCTCGAACATTGTTAGGTCGAGATCTCGGATATTTGTAGGAGATCTAGGGTGTAAGCTTCGTTTGTTTCTAGGCCTCATTGGCTTGTAATCTCGCTGTTGAATAAACATTGAATAAAAAGCAAGTGTTTGCACAATCGAATAAAGTAATCCCGTTTCTTGTCATTTAGCAAACGGTTTATTTCGGGTTTCATCACAGGCGCCGTCTGTGGGAATCTTTTTCATCCTAAGCAGTTTCTCGATTTGTGCAAACCTTGGCTTCGATCCCCTCAAAATGGCTTGCCCAAACAATTTCTTCCCTCAACACCCCGATAACATGCCCGAAACTGCGCAGTGGACGGACGCGGGGCCTCCGGGCTGCCCGTTCGTGGTCCCCCCGGGTTGGACGTACGCCGCCCCGCAAAACCTATTCCCACTCCAAAGATACGAGCAGGGTGGTGCAACCCCGAACCCATACCTCTACCCTGGGTCATGGGCAATACCAGCAGGGCTTCGCCCCTTCGTACGTCCCCGTCCCCGTCCCCCCCCGGGTGCACCTCACTCCGAGTATGTACCTGCGTACGTACTTGGACATGTGCCGGAGCACGAGTCCTCCACCAACGGCTCGTCAACGGAGAGGCCTCCTCGTGATCCAATGCAGATCTCGCGATCCCGATCGCGATGTTCGAGGCTGCAGGACCCAGAGTTGTCCGAAACGGCGGGGAGCGCGGTGCATTTCCCAAGGTCACGATCACACAAGTCGCGAACGCTGCCCCAGCCCCAGGTGGAGGCCAAGAGCACCTCTCCGTTCATAGACGAGATCCGGAACGCGCCTATGCCCAAGGGCTTCCTAAGGCCACAAATGGGGCTTTATGACGGCTCAGCGGACCCGGAGGAGCATGTGAAGCACTTCACGGTCCAAATGAACATAAACGCCTATAACGATGCCATATTCTGCCGAGTCTTCCCAACCACCCTGGAAAAGGCCACGATGACATGGTTCTCTAGCGTTAAGATCGGGTCTGTGGCCTCGTTCGCCCAATTGTGTGAGTCCTTCGTCACACATTTCAGCGGCTCTAGGAAGCGCAAGAAGAACATGCGGGATCTCCGCGGAATTGAACAGGGGGAGGGCGAGTCTTTGGGCACCTTCTTCATGAGGTTCTCCACCGCGGTGGCAGAAATTGCGCATGTCGACGACTCGTCGGTACGCGACACCCTCATGGGCAACCTAAGCATCGGGGCTTTCAAGAATTTCATTTTCTTGAAGAACCCGGCGACATACGACAGCCTGTGCGCCCGGATCACGACCCAAGTGTACGCCGAGGATGCCGCCAACCAGAGCTCGCGACCGAGGACCGACAAAGAAATTGCCGCCGAGGCTAAGAGGAAGGCGAAAGTGGCCGCGCCGGCCGCGAGGGATGCGTATGTGACGCAGGCCCATAACCCCGCCAACAACAACAACAATAACAACAACAACAGAAACAACAATAATAACCGGAACAACAACAACAACGACAACAGGAATAACAACCACGGTAACAACCGTGGAGGCGGCGGTGGGGGTTGGAACTGTTTCGGCGGGAAACCACGGGGTTATAGAGGCAAGGGCGGCCCTGCGTACAACCCAAATGAAAAGGGCCGCGCGAACCCCGCGTCAGGTGCCAACATCGTGCCGCGAGGTCCGAGTCAGGCTCAGGCTAACAATAACAACAACGTCGAACAGCAGGCCCCCGCGAAGCAGGCCCGGTCTGGACAAGCGACAACGCCCGATGGGTATATCCATACCATCTCGGGCGGACCATCACTGGCTGGATCAAGTCAGGCAGAAAGAAAGAGGTACGCGAGGGCAAGCCATCATGAGCCCTCAGTATTTAGCGTCACCCAAACCTCGCGGTCTCACGTAGGCTTGGCCTTCTCGTCCGAAGATGTCGAGGGGCTCCACACTCCACACTCCGACCCCTTGGTGGTACATGCTCAAATGGGCTCAAATGGGCGAGGCTGGCACGGCACCGAGTTTGAGGTTCTCTGTGCCGCGGCGCGCAGAGTCGGCCTGTGGTTGCAGCTAGGGCTGTCAAAACTTGACCCTACCCGAAAAACCCGCCCGACCCGCCCGACTCCAAACCCGACCCGATCCGAGAAAACAATAAAAAGTTTTATACCCGAGACATTTTTGACCTGAACTGATTTGACCCGAATTCGGAAAAACCCGAACTCGAGATTAACCCAAAACCGATTATACCCGAATGGACTAGCCTGATGCAACCCGATATCCGATGCTACCCGACCCGAAGTCATCCGAAAATCCGAACTTACTCGACCCGAAACCATCCGAAAATCCGAAGTTACCCGACCCGAAACCATCCGAAAATTACATTATGTTTTAAAATATTAATAATAGTGAATATTTATTATAATTAGGTTTAAATTAAATGTTACATTAAATATTTAGACCCTAGAGTAGTTAAACTACAAAAAATAATCATTCGATATATGGTTTGAGTCAAAATCCGGCTTACTCGAAATCATATTAACCCGAAATTTGACCAAAGTCGAAATCTAATTCACCCAAAATCCGAAAAACCCGAAACCCGACTCACCCGAAATCCGACTAAACCCGAAACCGAATTAAACCCGAAGCCGAACTTATCCGAAATCAAGTTGGACCGAAAACTGAATGACCCGGCCGAAATTGACCCGAAACCCAACTTTGCCCGATTAATTGAGCACCCGACCCGAAATGATTCAACCCAATTTGACCCGATTTTCAAAATATCCGAATTTGACCCGAATCCGAACTTACCCGAAATTGAATTGACCCGACCCAAACCCGACCCGACCCGCCCGATTGACACCCCTAGTTGCAGCGCGCCTTCGATGAAGGAGATGCACCGAGAGGGGGGCGCCGGTGGATGCGTCGTGGCTCGCGTAAGCGCGCGCGACGAGGGATGTCGTGGCTCGAGCTAGGGCACGGGTCCTGGCTCGAGTGATGGGTCCGTCGGAGCGCACGGACAAGTCCTCCTCTTCTTGGCTGGCGGTTGATGTGGGGCTCACATCACCCTCCCCCCTTGGGTGGGAAGCGTCCTCGTTTCCTCGTCATGATACTCGGGATCCACATAGGGAGAGAGATCCGAGACATTAAAGGAAGCGGACACGTTGTACTTGTCGGGGAGGTCAAGGATGTAGGAGTTGTTGTTGATGCGCCCGAGAACCTTGAAGGGACCGTCTCCTCGTGGATGCAACTTTGTCTTCCGAGTGTCGGGAAAACGATCCTTCTGTAGGTGGAGCCATACCAAGTCGCCGGGCTCGAAAACTAAAGTACGGCGCCCCTTGTTGCGTTGGGCGGCATATTGATCCGAGCGTTTGAGAAGTTGCGCCTTGGTACGCTCGTGGAGGCGGCGGATGTGGTCGGCGCGGTTGGCCGCGTCGACGTGCTCTCCAGTCTTGAATGGGAGCGGCACAAAATCCATTGGCGTGCATGGATTACACCCATAGACCACCTCGAAAGCTGTCAGCTTCGTCGCAGAGCGGCACAAAATCCATGGAGAACCTCGTGATAAAGTCCACCCCTCGCTTCACGATTGGGGTTGGAGAACCTCGTGTTTAAGTCCACCCCTCGCTTCCCGCTTGGGGTTGGAGAACCTCGTGATAAAGTCCACCCCTCGCTTCACGCTTGGGGTTGGAGAATCTCGTGTTTCAGTCCGCCCCTCGCTTCACGCTTGGGTTGGAGAATCTCGTGTTTCAGTCCACTCCTCGCTTCCCGCTTGGGGTTGGAGAACCTCGTGATAAAGTCCACCCCTCGCTTCACGCTTGGGGTTGGAGAATCTCGTGTTTAAGTCCACCCCTCGCTTGACGCTTGGGGTTGGAGAACCTCGTGTTAAAGTCCACCTCTCGCTTCCCGCTTGGGGTTGGAGAACCTCGTGATAAAGTCCACCCCTCGCTTCACGCTTGGGGTTGGAGAATCTCGTGTTTAAGTCCACCCCTCGCTTCACGCTTGGGGTTGGAGAACCTCGTGATAAAGTCCACCCCTCGCTTCACGCTTGGGGTTGGGGAAACTCGTGTTTAAGTCCACCCCTCGCTTCACGCTTAGGGGTTGGAGAACCTCGTGTTTAAAATCCACCCATCGCTTCCCGCTTAGGGGTTGGAGAACCTCGTGTTTAAATCCACCCCTCGCTTCCCGCTTGGGGTTGGAGAATCTCGTGTTAAAATTCACCCCTCGCTTCCCGCTTGGGGTTGGAGAATCTCATGTTAAAATCCACCCCTCGCTTCCCGCTTGGGGTTGGAGAACCTCGTGTTTAAGTCCACCCTTCGTTTCCCGCTTGGGGTTGGAGAAAACCATGCAAGGTCCGAGCGAGGCTCATGATCTCAGCATAGGAGCAAAAAACCCGAAGTGGCCCGAGGTTGCCACATCTTGTGACACTCAGACCATGGGGTTGGATATCGGGATATATATGTGCAAATAAATTAAAAACAAAGAAACACAAGCACATCCGTAAGACAAAAGGAATCACATAAAATAAGACCACAAGGGCCGAGATGTTTAAATACAGACCCTTGTGGGGCCACCAACATAACAAACAAACAAAAAAAAACAACAAGACCAGAAACGTCCTTCAATTCTGCGAGGCCTCGGCGGCGGTGTCTTTCGGGGCGTCGGCGGCGGGTTCCGTAGGAGCATCAAGGACGGGCAAGGCAGAAACAGCCCCGGGCTGTGAGCTCGGTGCGTCGGACGCAGGCTGCGAGCTTACCGCGCCAGTCGTGGGATGAGAATCCGCGTCAGCGAGGTCCATGCCGAGGTCTTCCGCGGGCAGTGCCTCGGAGGCCACTGTCCCATCCTCCATAAGGAAGAACTGGGATTCTCCCTCGGGCTCCTCCCCAGCCTCTTCCCCCACAGTCTCTGTGTAGCTGGGGTGAAAGAAGGAAATCCGGGGGTCGATGTGCCTGTACTTCGCCACCGCTTGCTTGACCCCCATGCGGACGGCCTGGCGGAACATCTTGTCCACGCTCGCCAGCAGCTCCTCCTTATACTCCTCTGACTCCACATATTTGGGCCCCGCAGCCACCACCTCCTGGTTAAGGTCACTAACGCAACCTCGGAGGTTGGTGATCTCATCCTCCGCCTTGAGGAGTTCGCCTCCTTCT